>PVIU01011616.1:0-63911 GCA_004026605.1 Ondatra zibethicus
GAGGGGAGGGGAGGGGAGGGGAGGAGAGAGAGAGAGAGAGAGAGAGAGAGAGAGAGAGAGAGAGAGAGAGAGAACAGAAGTAAAATGTTTAGACAGCAGTTCTCCAGACAGAAGGAGACACTCACTGACTTTGAGAATAGTCTGTGGGAGGGGCCTTGACCCTGGTTTATATCAAATCCTTCATTTGAAAATCTTATTATTTCAAGGGGTTGTAAACAGCTTCATCCTGTCAACACAAGTAAGCTGAGCAGCTCTGGAAGCCCAGGCTCAGACAGGACAAGTATGAGACTCTTTCAAGGTCAAACACTTACCACTCAAGCAGGAAATGGACCAGGTATGTAAAACCCCTTGAACATGTCAAGCGCCCAGCAAAAGGGAAGCCATAATGGATTTTCTTCACATTTCAGGCCAGCCAGCCCCGTTGGTTTACTCTCTGCTTTGATGAAGTTCTGGGAAAGCAGCCAGGTCACTTCAGGGATTTAGATAAAGCTAACAGAAATAGATCTGCTCTTTTCCCTAAGCCCAACTTTGAGGCTGGAATTGAGTAAGCCAGCCAAGGCTAGCTTGCTGTCCCCACACCAATGTACCAGAAGTCGCTGGGTAACCGATGATAAAAATGCCTCACCTCTACAGTACACACACCACTCTATACCTTGCAAGGCTCTCTACACTTTACAAGCTACCGGCGCATCCAGTATCACGCATGATCAACACGCCATTACGCTGGGAAGAGGCCAGGCTAGTATTTCATTCTTACTTGCAAAGGAAGTAACTGAATTGAAGCACGGAGATCCCCCTGCTCCATTGTCATACTTTGTAACATATGGTAGAACTGGGGAGACAATGCCTCGTGCTTTATTCTGTACTTCATCATTAGGTGACATCAAAGAATGTTTTGCACAGCCACAATTATTTGTGCCTCCATCTTCGTTCCTTTCCATATCTGGAACATTGAATGCTTTTTTTTTTTAGAGAAAATTAGATTTAAACATGATTTTAGCTTAAAGCATTTTTAGAATCATTGGTAAATAGGCTACTATTCTAAAATAATTTCTGTAGTGTGATATGTCTGTATATCCTACTCAGCATGTTTCAACTATGAAGGACCTTATAAATTATCTCAGCTCAACTCTCTTGTAGAGTGAGGGCTGAAGAAAATAAAATCAAGCAAAGGGAAGTAACTTTTCCCAGCTGTCAGAAATCCATCGGGGAGTCAGGATGAGGACTCATATTTGAGAGTGGTGATTCCAGGTCTCTTCTGCCCCAGTGACCCAAGTCAACCACCTTGTCTTCCATTAGAGAGGCTCTCTGACCTGTGTGCACTTAAGTAACTCCCACAGAGCAGGCTGCCAGGGGTCCATCAGCATCCCTGAAAGTGTTCTATTTATTGTAGTGTTATGCAACAGAGCTCCCCATCTCCCTCAGTAACTCCCAGCTGAAATTTCCTCTCCTTGAGCCTGTGTCCTCACCTGAAAAAAATAATGCACCCGATCCCTGTGCCTCCCATGCCATATGCAGATGGGAGCAGGGAAAAGCCCTTCCCTGTGTGCATCACCAACTACACACTCTGTGCGATTTCATTGTGCCCCTGGACCTCTATGTATCTCAGTTTCCCTGTCTGTAAAAGAGATCTTGTACCTTCGTCAAGAACTTGATGCTCCTGTGGGATCTATAGATAGGAATACTGCCTGGTCTCTTCTAAATAAAACAATTCTGCTTACCAATACCCTCATCGGTTGGTTATTCATCTTTATCTCAGAGATCTATGTGAAACAGAGCTTTATTTGTTTAACTAGCATCACCTTTGCCCTTCTTGTGTGCACAGTACAACGGGAAGAGGAAGGGGAAGACTGTTTCCCCGTCTTCACAAAGCAGAGAATTGCAAGACAGAAGGTCATGAAACAGAGGAGGGACAGGAGAGTCCTTATAAAGCAGTTCAAGAATGACAAGCAATGTGCCACGTTCATTACTCCTTTAAGAGACCAGATTCTCCTGCTGTTGGGGAAAGAACAAATAAAAGCGATAATAATAACTAGACATGCCTCTATGTGCCTCCTGTAAATGAAAATTCCTGCAAAGAAGCCGTCTATTTAGGCTTATTGACTAATTAAAAGAGGTTGGGATTTTGCAATTTCTAAGCCCAATTACTATTCAATAGGGACAATTTTTAGTGCTCTCTCTCTCTCTCTCTCTCTCTCTCTCTCTCTCTAGCTAGCTATCTATCTTGCTATCTATCCATCCATCCCTTGCCTCCCTCACTCCCAGATCTAAAGTTCTGTTATAAGCCAAACCTAAAATCCTGACAGCAAATTTAAAAAAGAAGAAGAAGAAAACCTTGGAATATATGTATTAACTGTATAGAAGTCCATCCACCCCCACTGCAAGAATGGAGAATTATTTCAGTTTACATCTAAGGCATGTCTAAGATATTCTCCACTGTGCTGTGCACTTAATATTTCCACCACTGTATTTTTAAAGGCTTGATTTATAACTTCCTATGGTCTGTTACCATAAAAGTTCCATGTTCTTGCTTCCACATTGGACACAGAACCTGAGGTTACCTAACTCTTTGTTCCGGGGCCATGGTCACTCATGTTTTGCCTCCAAAATAAAATGTCTCTGGTTCCCTTTGAGAGCTGGGTTTTTGTGTTGACACTCAAGAGGAACAAAGGGAATTCTACTCTGGCTGGTTTCTTGAGAAAGCCTCCTAGAGGCTTAGGCAAATTAAGCCTCCCCACTTAGCCCAGTTAGAATTGGCAGCTTCTAAGAATCTCATTGTTCCCTTGGGCTTTACTTAGTATCTACACCTCCTGGACTTATCTTAGTTGTTTGTAAATCTATCTTTGCTCTTGTTATCCCAGAAAGATAGTAATTGTTTCATTAATTTTTCATCCCTTCCTTTACCTTACAATTCACATGTATACTTTAATTGTATATAATAACCCTCAGGTATTTATGGATATAGGTAAATTTAATAGAACTGACTACCTGACAAAGGTCAGACTTGTCAATTTTCAGTCTGATTACCCTTTCTTCATATCCCTATACCTCTATTAGGCATCATTTAAACTAAGGAATATGGCTTGGGAGTCCAACCACAGATTATCTGGGAGGTTGCAGAGGGAACCCCAGAATGCATTCTAACAGCAAACAGCATTAAAATACACACACACACACACACACGCACACGCGCACACACACACTCACCATAAAGCAATCAGGCAAAAGCCAGTAAGTAGGGAGCCTGGCAGAATGGGAGCAGAGGTGTCTTAGTTTCTCTTCTGGTGTGAGCAAATTTTCTGATAGAATCGATGTCTCACAGTTGCAGGTTACAATTCACCACAGCAGGGCAGTTACAGTAGCAAGCAAGAGCTTCAGGGAGCTGGTCTCATGGCATCATAAACAAGGAACAAAGAACAATGCACGGATGCATGTGTGCTTAGATTATTTTCTCCACTTTATACAGTCCAGAATGCCCTGACCAAGGAATGATCTCACCATAATTAACATAGGTCTTCCCACATCAACTTAAGTCATTTAGACAATCTCCTACAAGCATGCCAGGACACTTGACTCCCAGTAATTCTGGGTTTTGTCTAGTTGATCCTAATCATCACAGGAGGTATGGTTTAGCTCTGGAGACTTCTCACTGGCTCCTCCAGGTACTGTGATAATCCTTTTACAAGGACATCCAGCCACTCATGGATATCTTGACTGCAAAACTTCCCCATGGTCTGACTTCCTGTTCCATACCATGCTTCAGACAGCTTCTATTTTATGGAGGCCTGTGGCCATAGAATGCATAGTAACTTTCCAAACTTAAAAATGCCTAGGGCCTTTCCCCTAAATACCGTGATTTAAGTTTGGACAGAACAGAGGAGTGTACCTTTAAGAATGTTGAAAGGTGCTCTCTGTTCTAATGTGTATTCCTGGTGAGACCCAAAATGTAGTCAGACACTTGTTTAATTCAATAGTAGGCAGAGTTCCAATAAAATACGCTGGCAACTCAAAGCCAGTCAGTCAGTCAGAGACTTTGTGACTAAGACTGGCTCAAATCTCCTAATTCTGTTTCTTATTCCAGGTCCTCTTCATTAGGGGGATAAAAACGGCAATACTTTCAAAGTCCTAAGAGCATATGTTTGCCATAATCAGGAGGAAGGATTTCCCCTGAACGTTTAACTTCCCTTGGAAAGCAAGAAAATAAAAAAGACACAGAAGACGCAGCAGTTGCAATTTTCTATTAAATCGTCCTGTGAATTAGGTAAGAGTTTCTGCCAATAGCTCAGCTTGTAAGAAGACTGCTTGAGGGTCTTGGTGCATGGCTGCTGTCATCCAGATGGAATTCCCCTTTGCTTTCCAATCATTGCTATGATTATTTGTAATGTTCCTATAATCACTCGGTGATAATACTTTAAAAATCAAAGTCCCATGGATGCATGCATATTTCATTGTAAAATAAACAGCGGGGCAGGAGGAAATGAACACGGTTTCATTTTAGTTAAGACATTTCCTTTTGATGAGGAGCCGTAGAGTGTTGGTTCTCAACCTTCCTACCATGCAACCATTTAATGCAGTCCTTCATGTTGTGGTGACCCCCAACCCTATCATTATTTTTGTTGCTACTTCATAACTGTAACTTTACCACTGTTATGAATTGTAATGTAAGTCTCTATGTTTCCAAGTGGTCATAGGTGACTCCTGTGTGAGAATTGTTCAGTCCCCAAAAGGGTTTGCAACCCACAGGTTGAGAACCAATGCACAAGAGCAAGAGGCAATCCGTACAAATTTTAAATTGGTGGCTTCACACCGACACAGAAATATTAAGGGAAAAGACATTAAAAGACATTGTTAAAAGCAAGTGAGTAAACAGAGGCCCAGTTTCCTGGAACCGCAGAAACAGTTATCAACGTGTCATCTGGGATCGGCATTTCGGCATAACTAGGAGATTCTGGTACATGCCTGCATCTCCCAAATGAGCTTCATTCCTTCTGTTTTCCTTATAGTCATGAACTCAAAGTATAAGTCGAATACGTAGAATATGATTAAGAGCTTCTCAAAGTTCCATAATTAACACCGTCCATTTTCTGACCTGAAATAAGGAAGTAAAGTCAAGTACAGCAGAGGATCAACTGTTATTTTTAAAGTATGGGAAAATAGAAATAGGACAAGACTAATGCTTGGGCATCAACTTACCGTGTATCTGAGGAAATCTATTTTCATTAGATAATAAAAATACATGATATGATTCCATTCAAAATGTATCCATATGGCACTTCAGCGACACAATCTGTCAGTGTGTGGTACTTACATAAAATATACACAAGATGTATTTATGAATCAAAAAAGACAATGTGATTCTTTTTTTAAAAAAAAGGATCCATAATTTAATTTAGTTTATATCCCGTAAGATACCAAGAAGTAGAGTTTGATTGTGCATGACAGACTATACCTTGCTGTGATAATAAGTTGGCTCCCGACTCATGGGAGCTAACCAGGATAAGGTTCATATGCTGCTTTGCTCTTGGTCACTCCTACAAAGTTTAAATTAGAGACTTCATCCTCGGCCATTTCCCTCTTTCAACCTCATCATATTGGAGTTCTTCAGGATGCATGGACAGAAGAAGGGGATGCTCCCAAGTGCCCAAGCCCAAAGTGATGTACATGCTCTGTTCTGCTCATGCTCCCAGTGATGAGGGTCATGGGGTTAAGACTCTAATGACTCTAATACACAATCTCCTTGTCTAACCAGAAAGGGACAAGTTTGTCTCACAGAGGAGAGTAAATGTGTTGTGAGAATCAGACACAGAAAAGAGCAGCGTCATTCTTTGTAACTGAACAAAGTTTTCAAGGAGTAAGTGGAGAGTTGCTTTCAGGAACAGATTTAGTGGAAATGACAGAGCCTGTATCCTGTGGAAGGAGAACAAGAGCCAGTGTGCAGGATATAGGAAAAAGGGATCTCTTTTTGGTGGAGGTGAAAGGCACTGGCGAACAGTGAGTGAGACATGGAAAAAAAGTATTCATATAGATTTGGCGCTGGATCATATTTTGAAGTGAAAAAAAAAGAGCAAAACCACATTTTGGGGGAGCAACATTGGGGCTGGGAAAGTCACCCACTGTCTTAAACTTATCCCACAAACCCAGTCACCCACATAGTCATTAATCCACAATGGTTATGTCTTCCTAAATCTCAAATGCACATACTCCTCCATGGGCCACCACCTATGCTTTCTCCCAGGCCCTTAAGGTTGACTTGCTGGTTCCTGCCAGCTAAACATTTAAGTTCATGCAGAATTCATATATTGAAACAATAATCCTCATTGTGGTGGCATTTTGAATTTAGATGATGTACATGAGAAGGACAATCATGAAAGTAGGGCGAGTGATAGCATTAGTGTTATTCTAACATAGAGAACTCTCCCAGTTCCTCAGTGGTTAACCAGACAGCAAACGAATGACGATTTAGGATCTAGGAAATGGGTTCATACTGGACCCGAGCAGGATGCTATCTTGAAGTCCAGATTCCTACACAGAAGTAAGCCTTTGCTGGTGGCAAACTCTTGTGTGGTCTTTGGTGCTGCATTCTGAAGTGACTAAGACTCTGGTCATCTTGCCAATGTCCCGTTAGTAATATCAGGCCTCTGGTACCTCTGTTTCAGTATACCTTGGGACACGTGGTGTCCCAGAAGGTTCTTTCTTGATCGTGCCTACTCCACACTCACCCGACATCAACCATACACCATCCAGAATCACTCACACATCCACAGATGGGACTTCTAGTCTGAGGCTGCTATGAGAGACAATGACAGCAAGAGCACATTGTAACCTTCATAGCACCAGAAGCATAGATGTCCAAGAGGAAAGGTTTGTGAGGGCCTGCACGTCCTATAACACAGTAGTAGGACAGATCAGCCTATGACACAGTGGGAGAAAGCCAGAGAGCTCAGGGACAAACAGGGAGAGCTCACAGTGACAACTCTACCACCAGAGGCGCTCATCCACCATGTAGGTGGGGTCCTCTTACAAGCCTAACTTGGAATTTAATACAAATAAACTTCAACACTGAGCTTTGGAGTGGACATTATACTATAGCACCTTTCCATTATTTCCTGTTCAGGAATGCCCTGTGTATGTAATGTCTCCTCTCAAAGCAGCCTTATCCTGAATGCTCACACAGTTGGTGATTCCCTCCCTCCTCTGGACTTTACAGAATGGTTCCCATTAGCTTCCTTTAGTCCGTATTTGTTCATGCCCTAGTGTTCTCTGCCCATGTAATGCCAGCTCCACAGAGATGTGTCTTCTCCACTGTGGAATGATTACTAATTATTATTATTAGCGATAATACTGACTATTGTTAAAGATGAATGAGACAGAAGTCTTTAATTAGACTGAATACTTACTGAGACCATCTTCTGATGCAGACACTGTGCTAAATAAATGAACATATTCTCATATTTAATGCTGATTAAAGCTCCCTGTAGAAGGCTATCATTTTCTGTATTTTATAGGTAAGGTGAATTAGGGATCAAGTATCTCATGCAAGCCTATACAGCTGTCAAGTAGCGAGACCACAGCTTCAGACTATGTATGGGAAAATAGGACCTTTGTGCTAAAGCCATTCTGTGATAAGAGAACAAGCTCTGATGTTAGGATCAGAGGCAAAGACACAAGACAATTAAAACAATATCAGTGCTAGAGGAATGATGGAATGGGCACAAGAGGACATACATAAATTCAGTTCCTAGCCCTTGGCAATGTAGACAACAGACTGAATATATGTTTGTAGTAGTTACTAAATATACATTTTTATCTGTATTAACTACAAGCTGTCTGTGATTAGAGTCAAACTTTTGACATCTTGAAAACATTTAAATACTTCATTATGAGAAAGATAAATGTTAAGCAAGAAACAAACAAATCACCATGGAGTGTTAGGAAAATATCCCATGGCACAGGAAGAAAGCACTCTGATGAACAATTATGGCACACATCCATGCAGCCCCCGTTCTTTTTGCTGTTTTAGTTATAATAATAATAATCAGTTACCTACTTCTATTTAACATGAAAGTGTCTCTGTCAATAAATAATAGTTATTAAAGTCGGCCTCTGATTCTTTACTCTGTGGTTCAACTTGTAAAAGGAAGTAATTTGAAGTCAGGGAGTAGAGAAGGATAAGCAATATTGAAGGAAGGGGAGAGAGGAAGCAAGCAGAAGAACAGGGGAAAGAAGAGGAGAAGTGGGGAAAGGAAAAGGAGGTGAGGAGGGGAGGAGAGTAAAGGGAAGATGCTGGAAGTAAAAAGAAGATGATGGGAGGAAGGGATTAGAGAAAGAAGGCAGAGAGCAGGAAAGTGGGGAGGGAAAGGAAAGGCTGGGAAGGGAAAAAGGAGAAAGGGGGCAACCTTGGCTGTTAAGAATTGCCAATTTAATTTTTTTGCACCACTGTGTATTAACCTTCTGCCTAACTCCCAGATAGCACTTAGTGATGGGAATAAAAGTGTGATCGTTACAAATATGGGCCCTCTAATGAGTCTGTACTCTTACTGCATTCTCAGATGCAGCCAATCAGTGGTGAAGAACAAAGCAGAGTGGGAGTGGAAAGGGAAAGGGACAAAGCCCAGACTTGCCACGCTGATTTGGCATGCAAATTGTTATCTTTTCAAATCAACTTAGTGTGAACAAGTCTAAAATGACTTTCACTTCTGTTGGAATGGGCCAGAAATGCCGCAGAGCAAAATCCTAAGTGTTTACTAAGGAACTACCTCCTGGAAGGGTTGTCACTGTGCTGGAGAGTTAAAAACTGATTCCTACATATGATTTGTGCTTTGCTAGTAACTGTAAAGCACTAGATAGCATGTCTTGTATGCTATTTTAAATGTATCTTCTTTCCTTTTCTTTTAAACTTAATTATTTTCTTTTAAACTTTATTATTTTTATTTCATGTGCATTGGTGTTTTGCCTACATGTATATCTGTGTGAGGGTGTCAGATCTTGGAGTAGTTGAGAGATGCCCTTGGGTGCTGAGAGTTGAACCTGGGTCCTTTAGAAGAGCAGCCAGTGCCCTTAACTGCGGAGCCATCTCTCCAGCCCCTTTGTAGAGTCAATCCTGAGATTGTTTCCATGGGTTGGGGATGAGCCTGGTAATCTGCATTTGTTGTTGTAGATGGTGGCAGTGGTAATGGTAGTGGTGGCAGTGGTGGTGGCAGTGGTGGCAGTAGTAATGGTGGTGGTGGTGGTGTGTGTGTGTGTGATCACTATTCTTAGTTGCCAACTTGACGACAACTGGAACTACCTAAAACCCAAGCAGATGGATACATTTGTTTTTCTTAATTAAATTATTTTCAGCGGGAAGATCCAACTTTAATACAGATCTTTTGAGGTAGGGAGATCCACCTTTAACCTGGGCCACACCTTCTATTGGCAGTATATGTAAAAGACAAGAAAAAGGAAGCCCTTGCCATTTGCCTGCTTGCTCTTTCTTTCATTGGCAAGTCCATTCCTTCACTGACATTAAACCTGCTTCTTCAGGATCCCAGGTTATACTGAAGTCCAGCTGAGACATCCATCCTCATGGACTGAACAATTGGTAGGCAGCCATTGTTGGACTACTAGTTCTGATCCCTTAGAAAATCTTGTCTAATAGGGTGTGTGTGTGTGTGTGTGTGTGTGTGTGTGTGTGTGTGTGTGTGCAAATGTGCACATTGTGCCCCTATGGAAGTCAGAGGAAAAAATCAATCAGTCTCTATTGTTCTCAACCTTTTTCCTTATAACAGTCTCTCATTGAACTTGGAGCTTACTGTTTCTTCAGTAGGTTGGTGAGCTAGCACAAGCAAGCCCCAGTGATACTCTTGTCTCTCCTCAATGTCTACCCATCCTCACAACCTTACCAGAATATTTAGTGAACATGAATAAGTTCATTGCAGGGGAGCTATGGGAATTTTGGGAGAACACTAGGAAGATCTGAGATGGGGCAAATGAAGGCAAGGCTGCCATCACATATTCCTTAAATTCTGAGCATGTATCATAGATGAGTATGTGTGAAGGACCACCACCTCAAAGTTATCTGGGTGATGTGAACTTGTGGAAAGGCTTCAGGGACCCCAGGCTAGTCAATCTAGAAAACAGGAAGATATTAAGAGAAAAAGAAACATAGAAACAGTTGTTATTTTGAGATGAACAAACTCTATAGAGTAGCTGCTATTACAGATAAGCACTAATATTCCAGAATCTTCACCTAATATGCTTCGTTTCTTTTTACCACAGCCCAACACATTTGGGAAAAGGCATTATCTGCTGGACACAGCCACTCAGGAACTCTGGTCTCCTTCTATCCATCTTGGAGATCTTAGGAATTCTAGCATGGATCCTTCAAGAACGATCATATTAATCATTCAGAAGATCAATCTGAGAGTGAATGACTTAGTCTACATCCATTCGCATTGCATTCTGGGTCTTGGCATTTAGCAAGATGCCCTAAAGAAAGCAGTGGGCTTGGTGAAGCTACAGCCTCTGCTCCCAAGTGGCTACAGAGTATTCTTCAGTACAGATCTTGGTAAGCATGCCAACTGCCTAAGAAAGCCAAGGACAGGAAACGGGACAGTTTATTTCACTAAGTGATACATGCTAAAAGTAGGACAGATAATTAAAAACAAGAGCATTGCTTAGCAGACAATGATAGAAATCAGTGTTGAGGGAAAATACACACTGCTGAGTCGTTTCCTCCAAAGTCAGCTGAAGGGATGACACAGCCTAATCCAAGAACCCAAAAACCAAAGGACCCAAGGATTCAGTTGTAAAAGCTGAAAGAAGGACTATTCTGGTGATGAAGCAGGAGCAAAGAGGGAAAGAAGAAAAATGGCACCAATAGAAAAAGTAACATTCAGTTATAGAACCATTAAGACTCTCCAAGATTTCCCTATCTCTGTTACTCACACTTGAAATGTTCATCTAAATGATTCAAAGTCTTCCAGATACCCAGGTGTGATTACTCCAAGAGTTCACATATATAAATGCTCAAAGAGTTTTAGATATAGACCTGCTCTCAGGGTGCTCAAAAGGCTCTTCAAACCCTTAGAAGCAATTCCATACCTTGGGTAAGGGCAGCCTTGGACACAGTTATGGTAGCTGTTACCATAACTGAAGCATAGGATTCTTTCACTGATTCTATCAATAATAATAATAATAAGATAGGACTGATGAAGGATCAGTGTGCCAGGCACTATACTCAGATCCACAAATGTTCAACAGCCCTATGAGGCAGATACTATTATTATCTATCCTTTTATACAGATAAGAAACTGACCGCCAAGGTAAGCTTCCAAGTGTTGAAGCACAGTTCAAACTTAGTTGACATCCAGTTGAGTTTTTAACTACTACCTTCTAGTTTTGATGCCTCTGTAATTCTTCTATGCAGAATCATGGGATGTGGGCTTAAAAAATTAACACATAAAACAATTCACAAACATTATCTTTTGGTGAACATGAACATTTCCAAATGCTAGATTCTTTCTATTTTTTTCTCTTTGTAATTGTCAAAGTTTATATAGAACAGACACATAGACCTCACTGATGGGATTCCCCTCTGTATGCTATGAATGTTTTATACCACTGGTTAATAAAGAAGCTGATTTGACCTATAGCAGGGCAAAATACAGCCAGGCAAGAGATAGAGAGAGAGAGTAGGCAGAGTCAGAGAGATGCCAAGTAGCTGCCAAAGGAGATAGATGCCAGATCGTTACCAGTAGCCACAGCCTTTTGCCAATACAGATTAATAGAAATGGGTTAGTATAAGATGTAAGAGCTAGTTAATAAGAAGCCTGAGCTAATAGGCCAAGCAGTGTTGTAATTAATAAAGTTTCTGTTTGATTATTCTGGTCTGGGTGACTGGGAATAAACAAGTAGTCTCTGCCTACACCACACTTTACTCTTAGCTTCCTTCTTCCCCCAGTTTCATTATATTTCAGAGGGCCTCCTGGGTATGTATTCTCCCTTGTGAATAAAGCAATCAGCTTTTCATCCTGGCAGGGGAGAGGGAATGGAAGAGAAAAGCAAAATATGCATAGTGGCATTTAAACTTTAAGGAAGGTAACACACTATTTTACATGAAATATCCTTGGGAGCGTTAGGATACTAAGAAGCAAAGAGCAACCAGCTCATTCTGCACTCTGGGGTGGTACGAAACACAACAGATAGGACTGAATGACTTCTAGGCTACACAGGTGTGTGACGCTGACCTTGGGAATGGAGGGCTAAAACTTAAGGTTATTCAAAATCAAAAGCTGCACTACTTTTAATGACTTCATCTTCTATATTTGATCAGACCCCATCTCCCCAAAATTCCAAAGTCCAGTCAATAACAAGAACAACAGCACTTCATGATTTCAGAAATTACTTGTTAAACTCTCTTGACTTCCTAGCCAAGACACGAGTTGCTTGTTACGTGTGAAAATCTTACAAGGGCTATTGAAACCTGAAGTTAGTACTCTCAAGGACAACTTGCTTTCTAACAACTTCTATGTGAACTGCCTTAGTTACTATTCTATTGCTGTGGAGAGACACGATGACCAAAAGGCAATTTATAAAACAAAAACATTTATTTGGGGGTTAGCATTTCAGAGGGTTAGAGTCCATGACCATCATGGTGGGAACATAGCAGTAGGAAGGTGTGCATGGTGCTAGAGCATTAGCTTAGACTTTACAACCATATCCACGAGTGCAAGGGAAAGAGAGAGAGAGAGAGAAAGAGGGGGGACTCAGAGACAGACAGAGACAGAGAGAACTGGGAATGGCCTGGGTTTCTGAAACCTCAAAGTCCACCCCCAATGACACATCTCTTCCAACATGGCCACACCTCCTAATCCTTCTCAAACAGTTCCACCAACAGTAACCAAGAACACAAAAATATGAGCCTATATAGACCCTTCCTATTCAAGCCACAGCTTGAACAATGGCCAATTTTCAGAAATGATTTAAGCAGAAACAACTATACAGATGGCTGATTTAAAATCATCTCTTTCATCAATACTTATTAAGTTTCTGCTTTGATAAATCACTATACCCCAGGGCAATGAAGGTAGACAGCACAGTCATGAAAACAAAGCCAAAAAGAGCATCAAGTGGAGGCCAAGCACCTTAGAAAGATCCGGGCAGACAGTTTAGCAGAGCGAGTCAGACAACTCGCACCATTCTCCTGTGGACCTGTGCCAACCAGCCAGCTTCTTTGAAACACTTGGCTTTTGTTGCTTTTTTTATACTGTGACACAAGATTTAGTCTGTCTACAAACACTACAGTTTGTTTAAAAGCTAACTGGACTTCCCATAAACTTTGACTAGATTGTTGGTGCTGGCTGACCTTGGGATCTGTCAGATAATTAGGGAAGACCCTATAGAAGTCTGGGGATGAAATGGTCCACTTAACCTCTCAGTGCAGAGAAGGTGGCCACTGTGGTCAGTTTCCCTTTGGTTACTACTGATGAAGCCCATTCTGTGTCAGCCAATGGGAGGAAAGTCCAGAACTCAGATGTGTAGTCGGCAGCCTAAAGCACACATTCAGTTAGGCAGGTAAATGGAAACAGGTTTGTAATGAAAGGAAACGGGCTGAGTGTGTACCAGCTGCCCAAAGGGCAGAAGAGGGTAGAGTGTATAGAAACATTGGCTTGAGTTTAAGGTAGCATTAAGACAGGAACCAGAAATTCTAAGAACTCTTCCGTAACATAGGGCAGTGAAGTTTGGAAAATGTTAGTCTAGAATTTTCACTTACAAAGGTCATCTTGTAGCACCCAGTATCTTTTGCACGTTCATTCTCTGAGTTCCTATCCTTGAGGATTAACAGACACCTCCTCCCCCAACCCCGCAACCCCACCTCCACCCCAAACCAAAGCAAACAAAATTCCTTAGTTCTAGAATTGTGAAGCAGTTTCGTGCACCAGTATCAACTAGCAGCGTTTGAGATTCAATCCTTTCATGAGAAATGGGAGGTTGAAGTCACAGACCCATTCAGGGAAGGGGGCAGCTAAGGCTCAGACATTCTGGTAGCCTTTGACTCCTAAGGGGACTCTCCTTTTAAATTCAGGCGCCGGCTCTGGATCAGCACTTTCACTTGGCTCAAAGGACAGGCGCTGAGCGCCATCCTGCAATTCCTAAGGCGTCTGTGACTGACAGGATCAGAAGCGACTCCGCGACAGTCAGGAGCCAAACAAGACTCCGAAGTCCCATCAAAGCCCCAAATGCTAGCCTCAAAGACGCGGTTCCAGGTTCCCAGCAACTCGCAGTGCCTTAACCACGCAGTGTGGATTTTTTTTTTTTCTCCTCCACCCCCAAACTCAGCTTTCCTTCTGGAATCTGTCCCCTTGGAATACAGAACACGAACGCGGGCGGACTGTGTTCTCAGTTGCCAGGGACTCGGTTGCAAAGGAGCAGCTGGGTGTACAAACCACGCCCCTGGTGCGCTCCCCCACGCTGCTCACACCTACGCTCCCAAGGCAGTGAGATTGGGGAACGCTGGGGGCTGGGAAGGGCGGAGCATAAAGGAAACCCGCCCCTGATCCCACCCTCAGCAGAGAATGGCAGGGCTCGGGCTCTGCCTCAGCCAATGGGCGCGTTCCGGGGCGGGCCTGGAAAACGGCTGTTCAGGCGATTTAAGAGTCGTCGGCGCGGCTGTGGAAAGCCGAGTGGAGCCAGGACTTGCCAGGTGGAGCAGACGCCCAAGCCAGCGTAGACACGGAGCGCACCCGCACCGCTCTGGGCACCCCACCGCACTGCTTGCCTCCGGGTAGATCTGAACCGCAGTCCCACGCGCCGCCAGGACCCACTCGCCACTGCCGCCTCCACAGCACCCATGGGGACCTGGAGACTTTAAAAGGAGTTTGGGGTTTCGGGAGCAGGGAAATCACGGGTACGGATAAGCCGCTTTCTTTGCCTTAAAAAATGGTTTTTCTTCGTCCGATTGTGTGGGTCGTGTGCTGGGGTAGGAAAGAGAGGGGCTCTTTGGGTTGAAAGCAGACCTCTTTTACACACACACACACACACACACACACACACACACACACACACACCGCACTAATACTCACCACCGGTTTCGCCTTGCTTCCCCTGTCTCTTTGTTAGGTTATTTTAGACAGTGCTGCCTCGCCCTGGCGCAGTCCGATTGACTCTGCTAGCGAGAAGGCAAGCAAGGAGAGGGCAGAGTGTACCTGCCTGCGTGGGCAGGTGTGCCCCGGTGCTCGAGTGTCCGTGCATTGGCAAGTGTGCAGGCGTACGTCCGGAATTGTGTAGGAATGGGGGGGGGAGGGCTGACAGTGTGTGGTCGCCAAGATGTGTCATTGTGGGTGTATGACATTAACACTGTGGGTGTATGTACCAAGCTGTCAGTGTCTGGACTCCAAGTGTGCAAAATGTTGCTGATGTCAAGTGAATGCATTTAGCGAGTCCGTCATTGTGCAAGCCGCTGTCAGGGATGGGGTGTGACCCAGCGCAAAACGGGCAGGTGGGCTACACAGGATGGCAACCACGACGTGAGCTCAGCTTGCTCTAGCTTTGGGCCTTAGGGCTTCACTTGACACCCCCCTTTCCGTCTGGGTGTCCATCTTCCACCCTGCCAGAACCGGCGCTCTCTTCGCCCACTTGAACCTCGCATACTAGCCCTCCTGTGCTTTCTCCTGTGGAAGTTACAGTGCAGGGTTCCCGGGCAGAGTCGGAGGCTGATTGAAAGGTATGGTGTCTGCTCTGGCCCTCCAGACTGGCGGCTTCTTCTGTGTCCCCTTTCCTACCCCAGGGAGGACCTGCAAAGTTGACAGGCGCAGGCGACTTTGGTGCCGGTGCTTAGCCAAGCTGCAGGCCCCTGGGAAACTGAACATCTTGGGAAGGGGACACCAGGAGGGCCATCCCGGACTCTGATGGTGTCTGTCCTCTCTCCCTTGGTAGATCTCAGTTCCTGGCCCTGGCCTCGCCGCGTCATTGATGGGCAATCAACTGGACCGCATCACCCACCTCAACTACAGCGAGTTGCCCACTGGGGACCCATCTGGGATTGAGAAGGACGAGCTGCGGGTCGGGGTTGCCTACTTCTTCTCGGATGAGGAGGAGGACCTGGACGAACGCGGGCAGCCGGACAAGTTTGGTGTGAAGGGCCCCCCAGGTTGCAGCCCCTGCCCAGAGAGCCCCAGCCGCCACCACCACCACCTGCTGCACCAACTCGTCCTCAACGAGACTCAGTTCTCCGCCTTCCGGGGCCAGGAATGCATCTTTTCCAAAGTAACCGGCGGCCCTCAGGGCGCCGACTTGAGTGTCTACTCGGTCACCGCACTGCCCGCGATCTGCGAGCCTGGAGACCTGCTGGAGCTGCTGTGGTTACAGCCCACGACCGAGCAGCCCGCTCCAGCCCCGCACTGGGCCGTCTACGTGGGCGGCGGTCAGATCATCCACCTGCACCAAGGCGAGATCCGCCAGGACAGCCTGTACCAGGCGGGCGCGGCCAACGTGGGCCGGGTGGTGAATAACTGGTACCGCTACCGCCCGCTGGTGGCCGAGCTGGTGGTGCAGAACGCCTGCGGCCACCTGGGCCTCAAGAGTGAGGAGATCTGCTGGACGAACTCCGAGAGCTTCGCCGCCTGGTGCCGCTTTGGAAAGCGCGAGTTCAAGGCTGGCGGGGAGGTCCCGGCAGGCACACCACCTCCGCAGCAGCAGTATTATCTCAAGGTGCATCTGGAGGAGAACAAAGTTCACACGGCCCGCTTCCACAGCCTGGAGGACCTCATCCGCGAGAAGCGCCGCATAGACGCCAGTGGCCGCCTGCGAGTGCTGCAGGAGCTTGAGGACTTCGTGGACGACAAGGAGTAGCCCAGAGCAGCAGCCTTCCGCGCTTTTTCTCACGCCCGGAGCTCTTTTCCTGTCCCCGCAGTTCTGCACCCCACGCCCCCTAGCTCGCCCTTCTAGGGCCAGCGGCTGGAAGCTTCAGGAACTCACACCGGCACTGGGCAGGCGCAGCTACGTTCCCCTAAGACAGCCCTTGGTTTTGGTGACCGTGCCCGGGTGACCCAGCTTGCGCCTTTCCCCTGGGTTGTGACGGGGAAACGGGGAGTGGGCAAAGGGGAGCAAGGACACGACCCTTCCCGTGAGCCAATGATTAGTGATCTTTCACCAGACAGGGCAAATACCCTTTAGTCACAGGGGACCGTCACCCCCCAGACGCGCACATACAGACCAGTTGGAGGTGAGAATTGTTCTTTTGGGGACACAGTTGAACTCCCGAGAGGATGTGTCCCCGGATCTCAGAAACGGAGCCTGTCCTGTGTACTTGGGAGCATTTCGGGGACTCCAGGTTACCCTGAGACTGCCAGGAACTGTTTTGCAGCTCTCCAGCCCAAGGTCTCCTGACAATGCATTCCAGACTCCTGGCTGAGCTAGATAGGTTTGGCTTCCCTGTTTCCACAGCTGGAAGCAGACGCCATCCCCGGGACTGACCGACCCTTGACAGAAGGGAAGCCTTCTGGGTCCCTGGAGGAAAATGGCACAGCACCTCTTAGAGGGAGGAGGGCCTGTCCGCTCCGGAAAAGGAGTTAATTCACCTAGTGTGTGGTCTCTTGAATGTAGGAAGGAGGAGGCTTTTTGCTTGGAACCCGTTGATTGCTTCCCGATCCTTGCTCTGAGTTTCAGAGAATCCGGTTTTTCAAGGGACTGGAGGAGAAGAAGGCAGGGAGAATCTACAACATTCCAGAAACCAGCATTAGGACAGCCTAGCCAGTGTCTTTAGTTTGGCTTTTTCTAACTAGAAGATCTTAGAAGGCAGGGAGGAGGTGGAGATTGTTTTTAAAACCGAAACAGCAGTTTTCCAACGATGTCAACAAAGCCTACAGTGTCGATGCTTCTCTTGATCATATTTAGCAACCTGCTAATGAAATTTCAAATTGAAATTTTTATTTTCATGGCTTTAATCCATGATAGCTTAAATATTGGGGGCCATTAGGAGTGGAATTAAGCTAAGAGTTTAGCTGACATTGCCTTTCACTCTGTTTTTTCTCAACTCTTATGAGAATTCTGTTTGGGGATATTATATTTACTTTTCCCCCCTGGCTTTATGAAGTTGCCCTGTGATGGTGGAGCTGTTCATTAGTGTGTATATTGTACTGAATTTTTGTCAGTTCAAGGGTCTGCTGCTTTGGTGATTGCTAGCAAGTTCCACGAGGGTTCTTTTCTCCATGTTGTATATCATCATCATCATCATCATCATCATCATCATCATCATCATCATCATCATTTCATCTTTGTACCTTGCCTCTTGATCCCCTTCAAAAGGAATCGAGAGTTGCTGGGCTTCGGGGCCGGCTTCTGTAGCCTGTCCTGCTGTTTATTCCTGAGAAGAGGGAGGCACTCTTAGAACCAGGACAAAAGGTGTGTCTTTCCAAACACGGTTACGTGAAGCTCCTTCCTCTGGGCAAGAGTTGTGGATTTTCTCCAAGGGATACAGCCACAGCCTAACTGGCCGTAATTTGATTCCGTGTGCTAGACACACCTGAGAACATATGCAGTCTCCTGAGAGAGTTTGTCAAATCATGGTGTTTAGCTAATGGTTGTGAGCAATTGCATAAAGACAGGTCTGTCTCAGTTGAACAGCAAATACTTCATCCAAAGCCAGTTCCTTGGCATTTGAAAACAATGCAATAAAAACTAGTGGAAGTTAGCCGACAGGGAAATGCCTTTCTCATGATAAAGGGTTTGTTTCTGTTTTGTGGGTATTTTTTGTTGTTTTCTTTTCTTTTCTTTTCATGTTGGATTCATTCTCTGATCTTAAGTCAAAAGGTCAAATCAATGAAATATGAACTAAAGTATTTTTCTGAAGCCAACGGAGTGATTTATTTTTTAAAACTGTGTATGCTTTTTCTTTCAGCACATCCAACAGCAAAACTTCGTAACAACTAAACTTAACCTTTGCATGTATGGAGAACTGAAAGTCATTTCTTTCTCTAACTTAGTCTTTTGGCAAATGACAGATCGGTGCCCATAAACCGAAATTCTTTATTGTGTCTCCACACGCCATATCCTTTCCTCTGTCCTCCTACTGTATCTTGGCTCCTGCTGAATTAAACACCATCCTAAGCACTTGTTCCCACGGGACTCCTTCTTGACATTGTGTCTTCCACCTGTCAGTGAGTGGGCAAAAGAAACCATTGGTCTCTATCAGACCCCAAACTGAATTACTCCTTTTTCGAAACGTATATGCCAAGAGGGGACTGGTTCATCAGCTTGATACATGCGGAAATTTGATGACAATGAAAATGAAAGCAAGACAGAGAAATAGCATTTATGATTAGATTGATCTACCAAGGACTTAGTGGATGATAATAGTTTTTCAAATACACAATAAGAAAACACTAATCAAAAAGTTTAAAGGGGGTTCTACGGTTTCTTGTGCTCCTGTGGAAATGATTGCTATCTCTTTGTTATTGTTAGCACAAACCTAACCAGAGTACAGTTTAGAGAGGATCTTATCTAATTGCTTCATCCTGAAAAGGGGCTTCTATTTTATTTATTTATTTATTTTTGGCTTTTGATTTTTCAAGACAGGGTTTCTCTGTAGCTTTGGAGCCTGTCCTAGAACTCGTTCTATAGACCAAGCAGCCTCGAACTCACAGAGATCCACCTGCTTCTGCCTCCCAAGTGCTAGGATTAAAGGCATGTGCCACCACTGCCCGGCTAAGAGGTTTCTATTTTAAAGCATTATTGAGGCTGCCGTTGCTAAATCCGTAAAAGTTGAAGATCCTTTTGTAGCTGTCACTTGAGTTTTATTACAGGAGAATACTGTTTCTCTATATTGTACTGGTTGCAGGAATCAAGCCATCAGTCTCCTACCATTTACAAAAGGACAATAACGTAGATTTAGTTTTTGTTGTCCCGTGATGCGGAGGGGATGAAGCTGTGTTCCGTCCAACCCTCACCAAAGCAGAGGCCACCTCTGTCTTTTCTCCCCTGCTAAGGGGCATATCTCCAAAGCAAACTACTATCAGAAAACAGAAATTTAAAGTGCAGATGTTTCTCAGAGAGCTTTACTGCATTAAAAAGCAAGCAAACAAACAGCAACAGATGGGAAAGGTAAGTTGGGCATACTTTTGAAAAATAAAGCTCTCGAATGCCATTACTCTTAAAGTATACTCTTTTGTTTGAAAAAGAAATCCTGTAGAGGTGTATGTGCTAAATTAAAAAGAAGAAAAAATCAGCTGTACCAATGAGCTAAATTGGTAGGTATAAAATGTCTTTCAGTATTTAACATTTAAGTGACCTTTATGACCGCATGTTAGTAAAAGAATTATATAATGCTAATCTGCATCTAGAAAATATAATAGTTTTCCAGACACAGAAGCAAGTTTTAAATTCATTGATGTTACATGATTTTTAGGTTCATGCTTCCCCTTCAATATCATGTTTCTTTGATGAACACTTTTGAATGCAAAATGACATTTTTCAGAAATGTATTTATTGATATTTACAAAATAATGAATTTCCTGATTCCTCAGTTTATTTATCCTCATGCTCTTCCAGCATCCCCCAATGACTGCTTCTCTTCTGCTTTCAGCATCTCTAAGAATTAAAAGGGTCAAGTCACCTAACACAGAGAGTAAAGTAAAAATGAAGGAAAATCAATAGTACATAACAAAGCAATAGAAGGCCCCTAATTTTCTCTTCTCCACATGCCTGTTTTTAAAGCTCCTTGCTGGCTTTTTGCTTAATTTTATGTTTGCCATTGGTGCTGAACTGGAATTTGGGCCCTATGCATGATGGAGCTATGGCCCATCATGCCTTTTCTTACAACAAATGAAGATACTGGCTTGTGTTTGCTTTTTGAGAGATGATTTGCCACAAGCAGGAAAGACTACAGATGAAAAATACAGACTTCCCTGTTCCTTGAAATGTTAAGAGCTTCTGCTGGAGAATATTTTACCTAAGACCCTGTCAGTTCATTTTCTTTAATAGTTAAAGTTTTAACTATTGGAGGAATACACATATGTGCCTGTTGATAATGATATCCATGTACATTTCCATATATAAATTTTTGCCAATAGCTAAACATTTTGTCACACACACACACACACACACTATGGATGGAGGGACACACACACAAACCCATAGTTTTTTTTTTTTTTTTTTAAAGACCAGAATGGAAAGTAACATAAAATTTATAAAAACAGAAGGCAGAATGTCCAGGGGTTAAGTGTTAACATATTTCATGCTTTCTTGAGCAGAAAAGAGCTGTGGCTAAGCCAAGCACAAACAAACAACAAACTTAAACAGTTAGCTTTTAGTTGCCCCCCCTACACACACACACACACACACACACACACACACACACACACACACACACTGCCACCCACTGCTAATTATCATTTTAATTTGGGCTTGTTTGTTGAGACAGGGTCTCATTATGTAACCCTGGCTGGCCTGAAACTTTTGAGTGTAGATGAGGCTATTGGCGTCAACCTCAGAATGGTCCTCTTCCCTACGCCTCCTGAAGGCTGGACTTGTGGGCAGGCCCCGCTATATCCAGCTTAGTTTCACTTTTTGAAGTAGAAAAACATAATCAAAAGCAAGATTCAAAGGAAAGCGGAAAAGATCAGGAGGTAATTGATAAAAGAATAAGGATGGGGCAACTGTGGAGGTTACAAAATGTAATGAGTTAATAAGCTTTACAATGGGGAATAACTATTCTCCATTCTAACTGAAGACAACAGAGAAAACCTAAGACCCTAATTTCCAACCTTTCAATAATGTATGAGAGTCTCTCGCTGAATGACTCAAAGTTTACCTTGGAGGCTGTATGTTACCTCATTGGATGCCACAATGTAAGTATTTCAAGTGTTTGAATATGTTAGGGGTGGAAAATGGTCTTTTCTGCCCTTGTTAGGAGGGCGAGTTAAGATCCACGCTTTGGGTGCAGCACATCCATGGGAGCAGGCCGCCAGCTGCAGGCTTTCACCAGTTTCTCTGGTGTGGTGGATGACAGACAGCAGGTGGCACATAGTAGGCACAACAGGCGTCTTGATTTGATGGTTTTCAGTAACTCTTGATCACTCAGAAATTCAAAGAGCATACCATTTGCCTAGGTATGGAGGTGACATAAGCTTCCATTGCTAAAATTGACAAGGACGCTTCTAAGAGCTCACAGACTCCTCCTCAGGAGGCTTAGGCCCGAGGGCTTCATATTCAAGGGTGTCTGGAATATTCAGTTTTTGCTCTAGAAAAATCTAGGGATTCAAAAATGTCAAAGCTCTTCTCTTGTTTTTTGGTCAGAAAGATGAAAGCAAACTATTAATTCTATCTCTGGCTTCTCCCACATTTGTCTCTCTCTCTATCTCTCTCTCTCTCACACACACACCTCAAGGAGAGATATTTCTTGCACACAATCACAAGATTATTCCTTCAGAGGAAGTTATTGCAGCTCCTGCTACAGTCATAAGAAATAAAAATGTTCTTCATTTGTAGACAAAGGCAGAATGCAGACTTAACCTCGCTAGGATAATTAGATTTGATGCCATTTGATCAGGGTTTTTTGTTTTATTTTTTTAATTAAACATTACTCATTAGTAGACACTAAAATAATTGCTATACTTGTTGGCTTTTATAATCCATTTATTTTTGTATGTTAATGTAAGTTTCAAACTTAGTTTTATCTGAACAGTAGGTATTTATGAAATACTTATGAATAGAGCCAATATCTTAATTTCCAGTTCAAAATAAATGCTCCAAAAGTCAATGTAAGCCAAGCACACATGTATTGTCCAATCTCTGGATGCTGAGTCAAGGAAATGGTAAACTTGAGCCAGCCTGAGCCACACTTTGAAAGTCCATCAAAACAATGATCCAAGGTTCAAACAACAGAGACATCATATTTGGCTTCTGTATTTTCTTTTTTCTCTCTCTCTCTTTCTTACTTTCTTTTTTCTTTTTCTCTCTTTCTTCATTTATTATTTTTATTGCTTCCAGCAGCAATATGTCTGTGACATCAATTCAGATATTAATATTCTGTACATATCCCAGAGGGAAACATGAGAGTATTTCATTGTAAGTATACCAATGTTTGTATCAACAAATACATTATTATCAGTTCAGCTATTTCTCTGCCTCCAATAGTTCTACAGCATGCCAGCTTTTCACCAAGTATGAAGCCCACTGTCTTCAGGTTTCAGATGCTCCTAAACAGTGCACAAATCTGTGAGAGTCACTGAGGATAATTTTAACAGGCTGCAGGTCCCAATAGCACACTTTGTCTTTTGTTTCCAACTGGTAGCATGTCTCTGGGGTTGCAGGATCAGAGCCCAAAGGAAGTATGGCTCATGATAGTACTGCAGGATATAGCTCACAGAACTATAGAGTGCTTCCATTAGATTTAAATCCAAGATAAATGGCAAATAGTTGTTAGAGAATATATACATTATACCTATGATGTAGCTCACAGTAGAAGCTATGCTTAGTGAAACTAGATGGCAAATGATCACACAGTGCCCAGTCATATTCAGGAGGAAGTGTACCATCTCTAAGGAGTCGCCTTAGTGTAGACCCTGAGGTTCAGAGTTGTCAAACTAAGAGCAGTCGTCCTACCCACAGCTCTAGGGCTTTCACACCTCTTATGCGTCTTTTGGGCCCAAACCGTGTTCATATGCAGGCATAAGCAGAGATTTCAGAGCCCAAGAAAGACTAGTTTACAGGACCCATAATTACTGAGGGAGTTCATGTGTCTCTGTGAAAGAGGATTGGCAAAAGGCTTTCAAGCATCCCCACCTACCCTCCTATTTGATTTTACTTTACAGGATATGTCATTGATTTTTATTTTTTACTGTGTAAACATTTCCTGGATACAATGAGAAATACTCTACACCAGTTGTTTTAATTACATGTGTTATTTACTCAAGTTGGGTCCCCACCTGATACTCTGTTGTTCCCATGGCTTCCTCACTTGTCTCTCCCCCATGGTTCTTCTGTCTGAACACCTGTGGCCGTGGTGATTTTTCCAAACACAGTTTGGTTGCTCACAAGATTCATCACCAAAGAGGTTAATAGGACAATCACGATCCTATACAGTGTGAACCTGTCCCTTTCCAGCTGCCTGTCAAACAGTTGTAAGGTTCAAGCCACCTACATTTTGTAGAAAATGAAGTTTTAATGTAGGCTCCCATGACATCCTATCTTGTCCATTTTACCAGCTCTCCCATCTCAGGTCTAAAACAACAAACCCATATTTATTTACCTTTCCTGACCAAGATCCACCCAAATCCATAGAGCAATTTTGGTCGTTTTCTTCTGGAAATTTCCATTGTACTTTGCCTAGAACAATTACACACACTCTTTCCTCTGTGATAAGTGTCAGTTGGGTCTCTCCTCTCATGCCTGTTTGGTCTGCAGGGGACAAGGAGACCCTGTACTTGCTCATGTTGTGTAGCTGCAAAGCCTATCACTATCTAATTGAATGGATGGGAAAACCTGAGAAGGGCAGAGATAGTTTTCCATGGTAAAAAATTACCAAAATTTGAACATGAATTTCTGTGGGACTCTCTACACATCACTCAGTGAGAAACTAGCTCAAATCATGAAAGCTTCCTATTGCACTGCATTGCAAATTTTGCTCTATATTACAATATATTGCACTATATTCCAACTGGTTAAGAGTTTACCTATATATAGTATAAAAGTTTGCTCTGTCTTCAGCATAGTGATATATACATTTCTTCAGGAATGACCTTCATGATTTTCATGCCTATGGGAAGACACTCTTGGTAACTTAACTTCTGCCTAGGTTACACGACTTAGCTGCAAATTTTATAGGCAACCAAGGATTGGATTTCAAAATATAGACATGAAACAAGAAATTTTAAATGTGATTTAATGGGCTCAAGACTCTGCCCCAAGATGTTCAGTCAGTATAGAAAAGTCTACTGAAAACCGAAGACCTCTTTGCTTGCAAAGGTAAATCTTTCCCAGTCTTACCCCTAAGCAATTATACCTACATCATGCATGAGAAAGGATAAGTCTACTTGCTTGACATGCCTATGTTGGTGGAAGGGTGTGAAGAAAATCAGCCTCCTTTGATTGATGTCATTTGGACCTCCAGGCTGGTTGAGCAGCTAGAATAATTTAAAATGAAGTTGAGCACTAAAAAATGTAGCTAAATTAATGTCTTATGAAATATATATATATATGCTTCTATATTTAATATTTTTATCCAGAATTCTTAGGAAGAGAGCCCTGCAGTTTTCCAAGAAGTTATTATTCTCTTAGAACCCCTAGGCGTTTAATAGAATTTAATATGGTTTGGGTCAGGCTGTGGTTGTCAGTACCTAAGGAAAAGCCATTCAACTTGGTATTTTAAACTATATATCCTGTTGTGTACAAGGTGAAGGCTACCTAAGCTCAAGAATGATATATTTTAGAATGAACTAAAAATACTAATTTTAGATTTGAAATCTAAAGAATCCAGGATACTGGTGAGGCATAACTTTCTCCCAAAGACCAATTTCCAATGAATTCCAAAGTAGACAGAGGAGATTTTTCATTAAGCATCTTCACTGTTCTCATTTCAGAATTCAGAATTTGGCCTTATCTGGGCATAATCTTATGAGACAGGGTTGACAAAAGAGAACAAAAAAGAACAGGCTATGGGCAAGTTCCTCCATTCTCTATATACTAAAATAAATTAAAAAAATGTTTTTTAAAAAGCCATCCAAGTAGAGCCTTAAAGGGCTTTCCATAACTTAATGCAGAAAAATGGCTCCTACACAGCATTAAAAATTATATTCTATTTGGTTCCACTCAACCTTCCTACAACCCTTTCAACTTCTCTGACCTCCAGAGTGTCATCCTGACCTATAACTACTGAAAGCCATATGCAGTCGACCTTACCTGACTCCCAAAACTTATCACTGTGTCTGGTTCATTTCTGGAGAAACTCCTTCTCCCCTACCTGGCCCTATTTCAAAGCCACCTCTGTTCCAAGTCTTGGTAAGATCCTGGTTTCCCCTCAGGGCTGTTCTGTGGCGCTTTTCTTCCTGTGACTCCACTTCAATGGCAACAGGCAACATGGAATCAACAAGCCCAGTGAATCCTCCCACACTGAGTTCCCAGGACAGTTTATCCAAACCTCAAACATGTATTCCAGCCATATACTTTTCCAATTTTCAGGATCCAAGTTCCATCAAAGACAGTTAAGTTAATAGGAACCCATTTTGCCTTCTAAAATAGTTTTACTCTAGAGCACTGCCACATTTGGTTTACTAGTAGCTATAAACTCATCCACATTTGATGCTCAGCTGGTGCTGATATGACTCAACCCCATTAACTTTTTGCAAAAGTAACAAACCTATTATGACAACAGTAAAGGTTATATTTATTTATGAATTAATTTCTTCCTCTAGTTATTGATTTTGAGACAGGTCTCATGCGGCCCAAGCTTACTATGTAACCAAAGATGACCTTGAACTCCCGATCTCTTTCTTCCTTCTCCCAGTTGCCAGTATTAGAGTGTGAGGCTTGAGCCCAAGTGTTTGTCTTCAGCCATGTGATAACAAAGTATAGCCAAACTTCAAGAACTAAAACTGTCAAGCAGGTATCGCATCCAATCAAGAGAGCAGCTAGTTATCACATAAACAGTCTTGCCATTCTTACTCCGGTGGGCACTTCTTACCTGGCAGGTCATCATTGTAACATGCAGGGTCCAGCACTGGATAAGGCCAGTGATGTCATCTCTTCCCCAATCAGCAGAGAGCATCTTCTAACATCATGAAAGCTATCCAGTCGGGAAAATTTCCTGGTCAGTTTAAGACTGACTTCTCTGTTACTATTTAAAGTGATATAAAAAAAAAAGCAACAAGTTTGTGCTCAGCCATCAATGTGACAGCTATGGAATAAATTCTTCTCTCCTTAAGGCTTGGGGAACATTATGGAGAGCCAGAGAGTGAGAGAGCCAGAACACAGGAAGGGATGCTGGAAAAGGATGTGTTTTAGCTATAATACATCTGTTGCACACATGAACCCAAGCAGCAGTAGTTATCCACACAGCTTCTGTGTAAGATCAAGTGGGATAAAAATTCCAGCTTAGATGTTCTGGGGTCCTAAAGGAGGCTGCTCTTGGTGTAGTTGATGGCTGCTAGTGGGGAAAAGGTCATTTTTCTTTAGGAGTATGGACATTGATAGATTCTTCGTGTCCCTGTGGATGACCCCACACCTATGTGCACTAACTGGACTCAAATATTAATTGATTAATTAGAAGGAGATCTGGTGATGGAGACAGAAACATCATTAGCTCTAATCTGCTACAGCCTAGAGCATAGCTAATTATTAAGGTACAATTATTTTTAATTCTATAGCTTCTAAGGAAAGGGCATCAGAATGTATGCATTAAAGGCATTGAAGATTTGAATGGTGTTTCCAAAATAATTACACATTTCTGATGGATTTTTAATAGTTTTGGAAAATAGAAGTAAATATTTAATTCTTGTTACTTAAATATAATAGTCTATCATCTGATATTACTACATAAAAGTCTACCTGTAGCCTATTTGATCCTAAAATAGCTTAGAAGGGAGATTTAAGTATACAGTGGCAAAGACCTTTTGCTGTTGAGCTATCCCAATTACTATGCTATTAAGTACAATTTACCAATCAGTTTACCATGCACTGTAGACAGGATCTTTGATTGATAGGTAGATTGGTTTGTTTATTAAGACTTTGTTCACAAGGTTGGGATGAATTGTGTAATGGAAAGATTGCAAATATTGAGGCTTCCTGGAGTTGGCTGAGTCCAAAGCAGTTATGAACTCTGAAGGAATAATCTCATCCAAGGAGAGACAAGACAGCCACAGGATGTGTCAGCCACAGTGAACTGGTCAGATGCATGCTACAGAAAGTCTCTTAGGGTCAAGACTCACTAATCAAAGAAAAATCACTACTTGAAGTGGATGGATGCTAAGCCAGAACTAGTCACTCAAAGAAGTGATATCGGCTCACAATTTATACAGCCACTCAATTATGAAGACCGTTATGCTTAATTCAAAATGATCTCTGCTAAAGAAATCTGTTGAGTTGTGATATTTTTTATTTGTCCATAAATAAAAACATAACTTTTAGATAAGTCAAACCTAAGTCTATTATCCAAAGAAACTTAAGCTGTCTCATATTTTGAAAGCAGCCTTTGGCAGGAAGCCTGGGTTTCCTAAATGCCTCTACTAATTGCAGCAAATATCTCCATAAAACTCCAGACCATTGTACAAGCAAAAAGCATGCCTTCTTATATGGAATTCCCATTTGTTTAAAAAAAGAAAAAGGAAAATTCCATAATCCATGCAAAGGCGGAAAACATTGCCACAAATTTCAGGTTCAAGTGTGCCAAGGACTGGACTGTGCTTTCTTCTGTAGCAAATCTTATGTTAATGAATTCCAAGGAAAAAAGCTGACTTTATGTATTTATTTTAATAAGCCCATGAAAACAGTCCATTTGCGGTCTAAAAACCCCTTGTCTTTTAAAAATGCTAGACAGAATATTTTAATAAATTAAATTTGTCTGCCTGTCAAATCTGTCAAGATGACAAGAGCCCTCAAGGTGGGTGGCTAATATTGGAGCCCTATTTTTACAGTAGGATTACATTTGGAATTTAATATGGGCTTTTTAGTGTAAGAATCCACCTATCAGAGTAACTTTAAGCAGGAAATTCTAACATAATATTTTAACTCTCCAATTTTACAGGGCTAGCTAGAATGATTTTGCTTCCTTTGAAAATTCTTTTATCTACAAAGGTGTCTCAAATGTATTTGTTTATAATAATGAACTAATTTAAGAAGAGAAGTCCCCAGCATCAGGACGGAAACTGTGGACATAGACTCACAGATTTGGAGCTGATATCATCAGTTATTATCTCAGTGAACCTTAGGTTAGCTGGGATCTTACTGTCACTGCTGAACTGTTGGACTAGGAGTCCAAGCTCTAGGGAAGAGTTGCTTCAAGACACCATCCAAACACCACAGTCGAAGCAAAAGCAAGAGGATTTTTATTCTGTCATGACAGGGTCCCTCAGCTTTGGGATGAGAAGGACATCGATATTGGCTTATTCAAAGGGCTATTAGCAGTGATTGGTCTGTGCCAGGGTAGGAGAATGGCTGTGTGATCGGGTGAGGTAAGAGGGAGCATCTGTGGGTTACTTTGCTCCTTTCCCAGGGACTGAGTCAAAACACCAGGAACTGAGTCAACACCTAATGGTTATCTTGCTCCTATTCAATAGAACATTTACAAGTACTCAAGGAGATGATGGAAAGTTCCCAACACTTCAGTAAATGCATGTATAGTTGTTAGATCCTTGGTTCCTAGGGAGGGGGAGCACTACTGCTGAGAGGCCTCACAATTGGCCTCAGAGTTGTCAGAAATGGCTTCAGAGTTATTTTAGAGTTCTACAAACAAATGGGAGCATTGAGACTTGGTATGAGGCAAGTGCCATTTAAGGATCACATCATGAACCTAAATAGATGGCTTGGGATGTAAGATGCTTGCCATTCAAGCATGAGGAGCTGAGTTTGGCCTTAAGAACATAGAAAGACAGGTGCTGTGGCACATGTTTATATAAAAACACTAGGGCTGGAGAGATGGCTCAGTGGCTAAGAGCACTGGCTGCTCTTCCAGAGGTCCTGAATCCAATTCCTAGCAACCTCATGGTGGCTCACAGTCATCCTTAATTTGATCTGGTGCCCTCTTCTGGCCTGCAGGCTGAACACTGTATACATAATAAGTAAATCTTAAAATCAAACAAACCCTGGGGAGACTGTGACAAAGGTGTCCCTGGAGCTCACTGGTTAGTGGAAAATCTTATCTCAACCAACAAGCTTGATGGCTCTTGAGGAGCATGAGAGGTCGGCCTCTGGCTTTCACACACAGAGACACATGTGAATGCACATCTGCCTACACCCCCCACACACAAATGATCACACATCTTGCAGTTAGCCCACCACCATTTTCATCCAGGTATTCTAATCTGAAGCCATTATCCCGAGTTATATGATTTCCTAGGATGATTAATGTCTCCCTTCTCCTTACAGAGGAAAATATACTTAATATGTTCTGCTAACGTGTTAGAGTATTTATAGCAAACCTCTGGTAGACAGTGGTTAACAGCAGTGAGTTATTTTAATTTTAAAATTATATGCATTAAAGAAATGAACAGTATGTATATTGAACATAAAATAAATAGTCGTTAGGGTTTTTAAATCCAGGCAAACACTGGATGGACTATGCGATAGATATACAAATCACTTAGCTTTTGGTGTCAGTCTCCTCCAGTAAAATTTCCAAGTACAAGTACATATCAGAGTTAAAATAGAATCTGGCTTCTATCTTGAGGTTGTTTTCTTTTTTATCCCGAACTTCAGAATCAGAGATGCATCTATTAGATAATATTCAAGGTGCCTGTGTCTATCTCAGTGGGACCAAGGTCTCAGTCAGCAGGTTTCCCCTGTATTGTTAAAAATATTAAGTTGTTTATCATGTGCTGGCCAAAAGTCCTTCAAAAAGAAGTGGAGCAGGGCCTGTAGATATAAAAGCCTGCTGTGTAACCTGACCACCTGAGGTCAGAACCTTCAATGGAAAGAGAAAAACCATCCTAAAAGTTGTCCTCTAATCTCTCCTAGTATCTGATGGCATGCAAAGCCCCATCCACCTACAAAGGAGTTAATTTACTAAGCTTTATAAAAATTGAAAAACGTAACTGCATATTATGCTTATAATTTCTTATATAAAATGTTTTTAAAAGATTATTTAAAAGTACTATATGGTTTATATTGTTTCAATTAGTGTTTTGGAGATCCTAAAATAGCTGTACCCATAGTGATAAGATAATTAGCACACAAAAATCAGTAGCCTTCCCATATACCAATAAAACTGACACTGAAAGATCAGGAAAACAACTTGTTTGTTTGTTTGTTGAGATAGCGTTACTTCATGTAGCTCTGGCTGTCCTGGAAGTCACTCTGTAGATCATGTTGGCTACAAACTCAAAGATCCACCTGCCTCTGCCTCCTGAGTACTGGGATTAAAGAACTGCACCATCACTGACCAGCAAACAACTTCCTGTTCTGATAGCTACAAACAACTATAAAATCCCTCAGAATAAAACTAACCAATGAAATGAGACTTCTACTGCAATGGAAACTTTAAAACACGGACAAAAGAAACAAAAGACACTAGATCATCAAAAGCTTCCCCATGCTCACAGAATGGGAAAACAAATGTTGTAGGAATGTTCACCCTACTTAAAGCCACATAGAGTGTCAATGAAAACCCAGTAAAAATTCTAACATCATTCTTCACAGACATGGTGAGAAAAAGAATTCAAAAATATATTTAGTATCACAAAATATCAAAAAGAGGCAAAGCAATCATGAGCAAAAAGTACATTGTGAGATTATCACCATCCCTGATTTCAAACTGTACTACAGAGCCATAGTAATAAAAACAGCATGGTTCCTACACAAAACAGTCACATAAATCGATGGAATAGAATGGTGAATCTATACATAGCTTCATGCAGCCACAGCTACCTGACCTTTGACAAAGATGTCAAAATACACTTTAGAGAAAAGATAGCGTCTTCAACAAACAGTACTGGGAAACCTGGACTTCAATACACAGTAAAGTGAGGCTAGATCCGTACATCTCATCCTGCACAAAACTCAACTGCAGTGGATTAAAGATCTCAACATAAGGCACGATACCATAAATAACTCCTAAAGAAAACTGTGGGGAAGCACTCTTCAACATAGAGGACTAGGTAAGGACTTTTTGAATAGGACATCAATGGCACAGGAAATAACATTCAATGACTAATGGGATCTTATGAAATGGAGCAAAAGAAACTGTCAATCATATGAGCCAAAAAAAATGCAAGAAAATCTTTGCCAGCTGAAAAGCCTTCGAGGAGGCATGCTGGTGAATGCTTTTAACCTAGCATATAAGGCATAGGCAGGCAGATCCCTATGAGGTCACAGCCAGTCAGGGATACACAGTGAGACACTGTCTCAAAATTTAAAAAGTGCTCAACACCCTTAGGTTCCAGGAAAAAAGCATCTTAAACTACTTGAAGATCCCATCCCAATCCAGTCCGAATGACCATCCTCAAGAATATAGATGACAATTGATGCTGGATGTAGGGGAAGAGAAACTTGTCCACACTGTTGCTGTGAATGTAAACTAGTGCAATAACTTTGGAAATAGGCCTGGAGGTTTTCAAAGAAACTTGAAATAGAATCACCATGGAACCCTTTTACACAACTCTTAGGCATATTCCCAAAGACTGTATATCCTGCATCCGTGCATATCCATGTTCTTTGTTACTCTGTTCAGAAAAGTTAGGCAAGGGTATCAACCTGTGTCTATCAACTGATAATACATAAAATATGATAAATATGCACAATGGGATATTTTTCAGATGTAAATAAGTGAAATCATGATATTTACAAGTAAATAGATGGAAATGGAGAAAAAATATACTTAGGTCATCCAGGCTCAGAAAGACAAGTGTTGCATATTCTCTCATATGTGGCTGCTAACTTTAAATAATATGCCTTGTGTGTTTAGCCAGGAAGTTAATAATGGGCCAGTGAGTAGAGAGATGCATTTAGGGAAGTGGTACAGTAGCTTAAAGGGGGGAGATAACTGTAAAAAGAAGGGGTGCTAGGGGCAGGTAGTACAGGAAGGGGGATGGGAAAATGAGGGATCAAGTAAAGAGTTAACCAATGAAGTGTGCATGAAGAATGGGCACGGGAAACTATGCTCTCAAAACCCTTGTGTAAATATGGTAAGATGGACTATGAAAAATATGGTAAGAAGACATGTGATAGAAATAACAGGTTGGATACTGGAAGCTAAGGGTTTAAGTGGGGATGAGGAGCAAAGGAATGGGAAAGAAGGGGTAGCAGTAAGTTAACCAAAACTAAAGATATTTAAATAAGCTATGTGAAATTCCAGTGGGGTTTTTTGTTTGTTTGTTTGTTTGCTTGTTTGTTTTGGTTTTTTGAGACAGGGTTTCTTTGTAGCTTTGGAGCCTGTCCTGTAACTAGCTCTTGTAGACCAGGCTGGCCTCGAACTCACAGAGATCCAACTACCTCTGCCTCCCAAGTGCTGAGATAAAAGGCATGTACCACCACCACCTAGCAATTCCAGTAGTTTAAGTAGTTTAAGGAATTAAGCTATATTTTAAAAATTAAAAGGAATTTAAACATAGTACCCAACATGGGTGAACACTGCTACTCCCAGAAGACAGAAGTTATTAAATTAAAATCTTAATGTCAAGTATAGTTTACCTCTGGTGCGGGAGAATTGTCTGTATTCTGTCAATCATGATTTAAATAAATGCTGATTGAACATTTGTAGTGTGAGGGCCTGGTTGGTTTCTGTCCTCCCAACAGGTCCCACAGTCATTAGGTCCCAAAGAATCACACAGAAAGGCCTATATTAATGATAAACTGATTGGCCCATTAGCTCAGGCTTCTTATTAGCTCTTGTAACATACATAGCCCATTATTCTTATCAATGTTAGCCACATTTCTCAGCGGGGCAGGTCACATCCTGCTTCTTCGGTAGTCCAGGCAGGAATGCCAAGGGAGCTTCCTGCTTCCCAGAATTCTCCTGGTCTAATAGCCCTACCTCTACTTCCTGTCTGGTTGACCCACCTATAAATCCTGGCTAATGGCCAATGTTTATTTAAATCATGATTGACAGAATACGGACAATTCTCCCGCACCAGCCATTAGCCAGGATGCATAGGTGGGACAACCAGACAGGAAGTAGAGGCGGAGCAAGGAGAATAGGAGAATTCTGGGAAGCAGGAAGCTCTCTCAGCATTCCTGCCTGGACCACCAAAGAAGCAGGATGTGCCCTGCCCCGCTGAGAAAAGGTACTGAGCCATGTGGCTAACATAGATAGGGATAATGGGTTAATATAAGCTACAAGAGCTAATGGGAGGCCTGAGCTAATGGGCCAATCAGTTTATAACCTAATGTAGACTCTCTGCGTGATTTTCTCTGGGACTAAATGGCTAGGGGACTGGGCAGGACAGAAACCCCAACAAGCCTGGCCCTCGTGCTACATACCTCCCTATAAATCAATGGTCAAGGAGGTCTTAGAGGTATTCAAGACAATGTAGGCTATGGCCATCACTCCTGTTTGCCTGTGGGGAGCCAAGGAAGCCCTGAGTGACTGGATAATGAGCAGATGATGTTGTTCGGTAAATAAATGGTCATGGTGTCAAACTTGATTTTAAATATTTATCCTTACAACCTTTGATTTGTACTGCTCTCAACTTTAGTCAGAGAAGCAAAGGCTGTGTAGTAGCTAAGAACTGACTGTTCAAATGCTGAGATTAGGCACTAATGAATGTCCGTATATTTCAATGCCTCCTCGCAGGACCCAGGCAATATAAAGAAAGAGAGGACAGAATGAATACAAAAGCAAGAGAACAGGAATAAATGCTGTGAAATTTTGGTTGTTCTATGACACGTGAACTCACATGAGTTATGGTTACCCACGCAAAACCTCTACAGGGTAAAAGAGTTAAAAAAAAATTCCAGCATGGATAAGGGAAGGAATACTTCCGTACACCTACCTAAGGAGGTAATGGAAGTTGATAGATGCTGAGCTGGGTGTGTGTTGTGTGGGGGAGCGGGAAGTCAATTTTCTTTGTCAGTATGCAACAACAGCTGTTGGTATGTTGCCCATGACTTCAAGGGTGGCCCCACACATAGGTGCATATAGGTATTACTAACTGAACATAGTTAGTTACCTTTACAAAAACAAGAATTTGGGAGGGAGATGAGAGACAATCGGCTAGAGGTAGCCGTAAGAAGTTGGGTATGGTTATGACCAAGAAACACTGCATATATTATTAAATTTTCAAAATTAAAAATGTTCCTGTTCCTGGCCCTGACAGCCAGGCCTGGCGTGAAGCTACTAGAAGGACCCCTAATGTGCACAGAGGCCTGTTTAACTCAGCCAAGAGAGCAGTCCTGTGGAAGGCTGCAGTGAGTCAATGTTTGTCTGTGACAACTCTCTTGAAAGAACATCGGATGACTCAACGTGTGGTATTTCCATTTTCAAATGAGATTCGTTATTGCTTGTGAACCGTGGATTGACAAGAGAACAAAATAGAGCCCAACAAATGGAACCAAGTTATCAAGTCATTGGAGGAGAAAAAAGTAGCATAATAGAATGAACAAAGGAGTTTGGAAATGATGGATACAAAACTCACTCGTTGCTTTTGGGGTACGGCATCAGATGATCTACTGGCTTGAGCAGCCATTCCCTCGCTTTTTAATGGGACAGCAGGTACCCGCAGTGAGTGTCTGTAACAGTGGTTCTCAACCTGTGGGTCAGGACCCTTTGGGGATTGAAAGAATCTTTCACAGAGATTGCCTAAGACCACCAGAAAACATAGATATTTACATTACAACTTATAACAGTCGCAAAATTACAGTCATGAAGTATCAGTGAAAATACATTTATGGTTGGGGTCACCATGACTGCAGGAACTGTATTAAAGGGTCACAGCCCTAGAAAGAGTGAGAACCAGTGGTCTATAAAACAGTTTATCTATAGTGTTTTGTATATAAAATGCCTTCCATGTGTTGTTTCATGTTGATAGCAGCGATTCCCAAGTTCTTCAGGGTGTGACCACATGAGTGGAGGGTTGTGGGTGTGTTATACAGAGGGGATTCTGGGAAAAAGAGTAAAGCACTGGAAAATAAATAACATGATTAGCACCTCAATACAGAAAATTTCTTGATTGTAATAGCTGACGCTACTGCTCATGGGTGCTCTTAAGACATGCCTTTTCTACCCTGAGATGACAGAATAAAAAAGCTACTTATGAACCAAGATACAGAAATATGCCAGACGCGGTATCTGCTGGCACCTTGATTGTGACTTTACCAGCTTCCTAGAAATGGGAGACATAAATGTGAGCTGTTTATAAACCATTCAGTTTGTGGTACGTTTTACAGCAGTCCAAACAAACTACAGCATTGATTTGAGGGTTGTCTAAACGAGTCCTCTATCACGCCACAGTGAATTCCCTATTTTGCACCATAGTGATCCATCTCTTTTCTATCAAATTGATTTAGTCAAACCATCCATTTAATACTCTGCTTCTTAAAGAAACTAACATGCACTGGGGGTCCACCCAGCCCAGGAGCTCAGTGGCTTTGTAATTTGTTCTGTTTCCTTATGCTTAGAAAAACTAATGACGGACCATAATTGCCCACATTTCTTAACATATTTGTATTTATACTGGAAACAATTTTTTTTCTTGGTATAATCTGCCTTACATTTTTAAAGTAATACTTACTCATTAAATTAAATTTGAAAGTTGAAGAGAAAGAAGAAATTGTATATAGTCCTGCCTACTATTTAAAATCATATTTATATATGTGGATCATTCTTTAATAATACTTCAAAATATGGCTTATTTTCCATTGTGCTCACAAAAACAATTTTATATCATACATTTCATTTCTTACTATACTGCCAGTATTACTAATGTCAATACAAACTTCATGTAAACATGATTTAGTGGTTGCAAATGATTCTACTAATGGATATCCCATGGTTTATTTAATCATTGCATTCATTATTAAATATTTGCATAGTTTATACAACTTTATATTGAAAAATGCTGCTGTGAATATCTGGGTGAATATCTTCTCTTTTTTTTCAGTTACCCAATCAGAATATACTTCAGGATATGGGTTTATTGCATAAGGAGATAATATGAAAGACTTAAGGACTAGATAGATAGATAGATAGATAGATAGATAGATAGATAGATAGATAGATATTTTTTCAGGAGTCTAATATAGGCTTCTGTTTATTAAACATGTTCTTTCCTGATTGATTTCCATTTCCAATTCCCATTTCTACCAGCCTTCATCCTCACCAGAGGACTCTACTCTAGTTCTTGATATGCATTCCCTGTGTTATGCATAAATGCTTTTGCATAAACTGTACACGTACACAAATAATGTCATGCTATATACTACATATTGCTTCCTCCTTTTCCCCATAACACTAGGTTTTTAAGAGCTATCTAGTTTGTTCTAAGGACATCCAAGACTTCTGAAGGCTGCGTGCTCAATTCTATGCACATGTGTGAGGCACTTCCCTATTCTCTAGCAAGTGGAATTTCACAGACTATGCCCAACTGGTGTGTCCAACACTCAGGGGTAAATTTCCCTGGATCCATTCCTCCTCCATCCCCAGAATGTAGGGAACTGTATAGCTATGGTTACATTTGTTTGTGTCTCTCCAAATTTCTGTTTTGGGAACTCAGTGGGAAGTGTTGGGAGGTGGGACCTAGTGGGAGGTGCCTGCATAAAAGAGCCCTACCTTAGGAGGGGTTAAAGTGTTTCTTATTAATTTGAGGGACTGGGGGCTATACAGATCTTGAGAGGCAGACAGATGGGGAGAAGGGCCATGAATGAGTTGTAAAGGTGATGAAATTCCAAGATGGCTGGCTTCTTCCTTGCTATCCTGACCTGAGACAAAAGCACAGCAGCTGAAAGCAAAGGCCTGATGGGATTTTTCTCCTGCCTGTAGGGCCACTGCTGACAGACTGGATCAACAAGTTCAGGCCAGTCTGAGACATGCTTGCACAATAGCTGTGGGCCAATCAAGCTTCCTGTCTTTCTTCAAACAGACCAAGCCTAATTCAGTTGAGGAAGACTCTTCAGAGACATAAAAAAAAAAACAAAGAAAATAGAGCCCCCAAGGAGAGCTGCACTTCAGCCTCTGGGGTGTCCCTTCTGCTATGAGTCTTTCCTATCTATATGCTTGCTGTGTCTGTGTCTCCACACCCCTCCAAAAGATTTTCATGACCAACTGAGTCTGTCTGCTCTTGTTTACTGCACTCAAGGACTTTACTGATACTACCTGTTGCACCGGAGATATCTTCCTGACTTTTAAATTATTTAATAGGCAGAGAAAATGAACACCATCAGGAACCCTAGACGGTAACAGGTCAACTCTCCTTTTGAGAAACTGGCCTCTGTGCACAAGTTTTATATACTTGCACCAATGACATAGTGACATAGTGAATTGGGCCATGTTATTGCTATGGGATAAAATGTATCAATATCTTATTTCACCAACCATCATGCCTAGAAAGGCCCTCTTTTGATCAAATTATCTCCTGCTTTCATCTAGTAGGTGTATATTTTTATTTGTTTAGATTTGAAAATATAATTTATTCTAGTATAAGTTGTCTGTCTATATTATTATAACTATCCATTTCAGTAGCCATCTTTCTCTGAAAATTTAAGATGTTTCCTACATTCTAGTCTATGCATATGGATATAATTTTTACTTTTGTGTGGATCCCATTCCCATGATTGGTATACACTTAGCATGTTCTTCCTACTATAGACCCCATCCCATGGACTGGTACACATTTAGCATGTTCTTTCCAGTACTGGACCCCCATCCCTTTGGTTGGCACACATTGAGTGTGTTCTTCCAACTACTGGACCCCATCCATGGACTGGTACATATCTTCCTACCTCAGTTAACCTAATCTAGATGAACCCACACAGATATGCTCAGAGGTTCTGTTTCCATGGTGATTGTAAATCCCACAAGGTTGATGATCAGAATTAAGTACCACATTTGCTTACTCATTTTGTTTAACTATGCTGGCTAAAATATTAAGCCCAAGATTAAGTAGAAGTAATAGCAACAAGTATCTCTGTATTTTTCATGACATCAAAGGAGTAATTCCTAAAACTTTAACACAAGCCTGAGGTTCTTCATAAGTTTTGAGTGGACACTCTTTATTAAGGGAGTTCTCTCATTTTCTTTCCAATAAACACAAACCACGAGGTAAAATGTAAGGAATGCTAGGAGTAAATACTGTTATAACACAAAGCACCTGGAATTCCTGTATACTGCTGATGGTCATTGACAGTGGCCTCTGGACCATGCAAAGCTTAGAAATGGCCAGCTGCTGTGAATAAGTTTTCAGGTGTACATCCCAAGCATCTATATATTAGTGCACCCAAAGATATGCAGAGGACTTTCAAAAGTTGTATTGTTTGACTCACCAGGAAACTGTGGACAATAATTTATACACTACAGAAGATAAATAATGTATTCTATGTTCAACAGAAACATGCATTATTGCTATGAAATGAATAATTTTATATTCAGTGATAAAGACAAATGTTGTTAACATGATATTGAACAAAATAATACATATTACTGTTTACCTTAAGAAAGTGACTAAATTAATCTAAGGTGCTGTGTGTATAAAGATAATAGCTACCTTTGCATAGTCTTAAAAGATTTATTGAATGATTTTATCTAAGCTAACTTAACTGTTGAATGTGAGGGATATTAGGAGGGCCTCGAAGCCACTGATAACATTCTGTTTCTTGATCTGAGTGATTATTATAAAATTGTGGTTTTATCTGCTCAGATAAATATGCATATTTTAAAAAGTTTAAGCTTGTTGAATGAACAAATGAAGTGATGGTTGAAGTGTGCTGTGAATTAGACATAAAAGGGCTCATCCTACTGTGGAATAAGGAACTGTGGTAGTTTTGTCATATTTTGTTTATTCCTTATTCCACTTCTAATGAGCTATGATTTTTTTTTTGGCAAGTCACTTTCTTAATTTGGATTTCTGTTCCTGATTTCTCAGAAACGAAGGTTGAACTAAATAATTCTTAAGTACAACCAAGTCCTACAATTCTGTAAAATAAGAATTCCCCCTGAAGTTGCCTAAGTTTCTTGTATTGATTATTAGGGAAATCTGGATGTTTTTATTCTTTATATTCAAACATCACCAACCTGGGTTTCTTTCATCCTTTTTTTGTGACTTCCTCTGATCCTTCAACATAAGCAGCCCGTGGAAAGTCAGTAGTCACTTCTCTCCTTCTAAATTAAGTTCTTTTTCTGGCTTATATGATCCCTTGAGAATATTATAGTCTGTCCACAGCTCTAAAACAAAAATACCATAAACTAGACACATTATGAAGAAAGAAATTTATTTCTCATCGACTAGAAGTTAAAAAATCCACGATTAAGGTGCCAGCAGGTTGGATGCTTAGTATGAGTTTGTACCCATGAAGGGGCCACCCACAAACTAATCTTTCATGAGTGACAGGAGGGGGTTCTCTGAAATCTTTCTAGAAAGAGTTCATGTCCCCAAATGGATGCTCTCACCAAGGACCCCATTACTCAACACTATCATCTTGAGATGAGGCTCTTAAGAATGCACCAGGGAGACAGGGACATAAACCTTTAGACTGTGTCCAAAGGTTTCTTTGACACAAATCTGTATCCACTTATTTTGAGGGCTTGTAAAATTGAAAAGCAGACCATAGTGACTATCTAAATGATCAATTAATTGTGTTAGAATACACATACCTGATCATGGCATTGCTCAATGAGAACATCAAAGGCTCTGCTGCTGGGTCTCAAGTTCAAGGATGGCACTGAAGATTTGGGGAAAACAAATCAAACAAATCTACTGTCTTTTACTTTGAGAACTAGGCTCTGTATTATTCTAACCACTGTCCCTTCCTACAGTAAAGTCAGTTATGAAGCTGAGCTGTCTGCACATCTTCCCAGGAGCAGTGTCTAAGCCTTCCTTTGGGCTGAGTTTAGTCATGTGACCAAGCTCTGACTAATAAAATGTGAGCCAAAGCGTTGTTTGACTCCTTGTGTTCTGAAGAGATGGGGCATGCCCGTCCATTTCATCCCACTTTTCAGACCTTCTGGAATGGGTATGAGAAAGCGTGCAGTTAAGACTGGGTAAACAAACAGAAACACTAGGAATGTTGGAGTTGGACTTCATGCAAAATCTATGGCCTATAGTTAACAGAGATGATTACATCTGGAAAGCAAAGCAAAATAACATCTATCACCTTGTGAATCATTGTTATTTAGATTTTAGACACAAAGCCCCCAAACCATACCCAACCTGATATAATCTTTGTTGTGTTTTTGGACCCAAACTTGGGGACTTGATATAGATACTGGACAAGGCACTGCCCTCTTAACTAAGGCTTTTACATGCACGATTAACATTCAAAGCCTCCCTTGTATGTAGCTCACTCTACACTGCAGAATTTACAGCTTTCTGGAGGCCCAACACTGTGAGACAAAGAAGATCAGGGTTGGACCACAGTTTTCAGAGAAGTCACAGGAAGTATTTGGGAAAGAGGGTAATTAAAAATATCCAGGTTTAGTCATCTGAACTCATGAAAGTCATTCATTAGTGAACCGCATAGCAGGATTCTTTGCTCTGGAAAGTTTCAAGTGTTTTGAATTTCTCCCTTGGAGAAGCAGTAGATAAAACAAATGACAAGACAGAGAGAAAGCAGAGAGACGACTATCTAGAAAAAAACAAGAGGACTGTAAATAATTTAGCGATGCAGAATTAATTAGTCTTTGGTGCTGTGGAATTTACAAAATTGATCTGCATTAAGCATAATAAATTCTCGAAGGACATAAGCATCTTTACTCACATTTACCCTCTGCTATTATGACCACAGAGGGAAAAGGACACAGGATATTGTACTCATTAAATCTGTTATTGATTCACCATTTATTTTATGCTGCATATTCTTTGGATAGCTGGGTGAAAAGAAAAAAAGTTGGCCATCATTATGATTCCCTAAGAGAAACAAAGAGTAAATAAACTAAAAGTGTCATGAAGAGTTGAGATGGCTGAAGTGCTGCTAAGTGCAATAATTAACACTGGAGAACCAGAAAGGGAAAATGGATATGGATGAGAAATGTGTTATTCTAGAAGGTGGAGTCTGCCTTTATGATAGTTAAACAGATATGAACTAAGTGAGGGAGTGGCAGATAGCCATAACACACAGATGACCTCCCCAAGCAAAGCAATCAGTGGCTACAAAGACTCCGGGGGAAGAGCTCTTTCCAGTACAGATGGCATCTATGCCAGGATTGCCACTGTCCTTCCCTCTTGTGCCAAGAAAGACAATGCTGCTATTAATCTATGTAGTATCCACAGAGATATGGCTGCATCAAACCCCTGCTGAATCCCAAGAGTAAGTCCAGGAAAAAGGCCAACTACTGTGCTGCCCTGAAGTTTAGCCTTCTCACTTCTAGCCCATAGTCCTTATCCTTAGAGACAGTCATGGTGCAATAGAGACAGGGCAGACTAATGATAATGATGGACACACAGCATCCTTCAGATGCAGAGAGTGGATCGCCAGCTGTATATTGAGATCACCTGTGAAGATGTCAGATGAGTTTTCCATTTCAGTAAACTGTTGAACTTAGTACACATCTATATTTACTGTCAAAATGTGTTTGTAGGCTCTGCAGTAATGGACTCTTCACTCATGATAAATTTCATTTACTGTACTTTTTACTTGATGCAACTAGTTTGTAATTCATTGGTCACATTGATATTTTCTTACTGATCCAAGGAATATTTTGAAATATGAGCCAAATTTTCAGATATCCTATAGATAACTTATTGATTTTTTTTCATTTTTTTTTTCTTTCAGCAAAGATTTTATGCAGAAGAATTAAGCAACAGTCTAGGCTAAGACTATAAAAATTAGAACCATGGAACTGCATTCATTGGACTGTCTACATAACAAAAATTTTATGCAGCATAGCCATGATTGTATCTTTATTTGTAATTGTCTGTGATACAGAAGTGTAATGGAATAACTACAAAGAATCACATCTGGGTTAAAAGAATAGTGAGACAATGGGAAATTTACTTTGAATGGGAAGCTAATATATTGATATCTACCTTTCCACTATGTGCATATTTAAATCTTCAACTATATGGGTTTATAAATCTATTTCATAGCTTTAATTTTATTGGGGAGTCTTAAATTTTTTATTAAACATAGCTTTCTTTCTTTCTGAATCTATCATATGAACCTCAAAAGAGTGTTTGTTCTACAGTTGTTTTTCACAAAGCTTTTTTTCTTAGTGATTTTCTTAATGTCAATTAGTAGCAAGTCATTTAATGGCGTTATTCAAATTTTTCACGTCCTTACTGTTTATGTGTCCTGTGATTGAGAAAGGCCTTTTGTCATGATGAAACCTTCTCTGACTCCTGCATCATCTTCTTCTTGAGCATTTCTTTTGTATGTCAGCAGCACTCTTTCTCATGGACAGTATTGCCACTCTGACACTTTCAACAAGACATTTTAATCTAAAGGTCGTATATTGTAAGCAGTATTATATAGCTATATTTTTATATTTAATAAATATTTTCTTAATACTTTGAGTCTTTTATACAATTCTTCTGTGGGACAATGGTCTGTACCCTGTCAATTGTATTTTAATAAAACACTGATTGGCCAGTATCCAGGCAGGAAGTATAGGTAGGGAAAACAGGCAGGAAGTAGAGGTGGGGCCATGAGAACAGGAGAATTCTGGGAAGAGAAAAGATTCAATCTGCAGTTGTCACCCAGACACAGAGGAAGCCAGGCAAAAGGCATACAAGATGTGACTGCCTTGCCAAAAAAAGTACCAAGCCACATGGCTAACACAGACAAGAATTATGGGCTAATATAAGTTATAAGAATTATAAGAAGCCTGAGCTACTAGGCCAACCAGTTTATGATTAATGTAGACCTCTGTGTAGTTTATTTGGAACTAAATGGATGTGGGATCTGTTGGAACAGAAATATCAGTCAACACCTTTCAGAGATTCTTATCCCCCACTCCTCCCCTCAAATCTCCCAAAGTCCATTCCTACCTCCATACTACCCAGTTTGTATCTTCTTTTTAAATTTTAAAACAAATTGAATCCATTTTGTGATGTCCATGTACTACTCAGCATGGAGTCATTCACTGGAGTATGGTGGGTCTGCCAGGATCCACACCCTTGAAGAAAACTGACTTTTTCCTTCAGAAGCCAAGGACCCACAGCACCTCAGTGCTATCTTAGAAGATAGTGCTATCTTCTAGAACCCATTCTGAAGATGCTGCCTTCTAACTGGAGCTGTTTATTCACTTATATTCAAATGTCACTGTTGATCTGGTAACATTTAAAATTCACTCTCATAATTTAAATAAATGCATGCGGTTCTTTGTTCCTTGTCCCTCTCCCCTCCTCTCTCTCTATCTCTTTTGCTCTTGCTCTCTCTCCTTTTTGCAACAAATTTTTTTATACAGTATCTTCATTCTTCTGTTGAATTTTTAACCTCTGTATTTTACATCACACCCACAGCTTGCTCCAGTGAATAATTCCAGGATTTCACATGGGATGAACATAATCTTTTCCTGTGTCACTAATAAACACAAAACCACATACTTGTCTGGTTCTTGGCACTACCGCTGTCCGAGATTTTACCATTAACCCCACTGCAGAGCTATTCGGCCATTATTTTGCACTGAAATAATTTTAAAATGACTTTTAAAAGCTTTTATACTCATGATCTATTTACCACTCTAAGCCTCCATTCCTTCTCACAGACAACTAGTTCCATTTGGTGGTCTGGTGCAGTACACAGAGCCTTCATAAAAGCTTCTAGGGTATGGGGCTACTAGTGACATATTTTACAAAATCCATTTCTCCTTCACTTGCAACATATATCTTGCTGGATAAAACTTTAAAAGCTTCAGCAATTTGTAATATGCTTCTTTTTTCTTTTTGACACTGCTCTGTCACCCAGTTGTCATTCTTATTCTAAACACAGTGTATTTTTTAATCTACCCCCAAGTAGAAAATCTTGGAAAGAGTTCAAGATGTTTTAAATTAATGATTTTCTGAAATTTGGTAACGATATACTTACATATGGATATGACTTTCTTCGTGTTTATCTCTTATGAACTTCATAGACATTTCTGGGGTTTCCAATTTTTGATAATCAGAAATTTTCATCCTTCCGATATTGTTGACTTTCTATTTTCTTGTTCCTTCTACTTCAATGATGTGTGCATTAGCCTGATAAATTCTTACAGGCCATATAGTCAATTTCATAGCTTCTAATTTTACTTTCTCTCCTTTATCAGATATTATTTTTAACATTATATCAGTTCTGTAGCTAAAACTCTGGTATTGACCCATCCATTTAAATTTAAGTTTGCCATATACATACATACATATGTATATGCATATGTGTGTGTGTGTGTGTGTGTGTTAGTGAGAATTTAATTCAGAATTGTCATTGCTTTCCATTTGTACCTTTCTTGTCTCTGTAAATTCTCCCATCCTCCACCTAAATCATTGATCTTCCCTGAATATTATTTACCATATTTATAGTAGCTATTACAGATCTTGCTTGTCTAGGACTAATGTTAGATGCTGTAATTGGCAGTGAATGCTCATACACTCTCTGCCCAGCTTCTCATTTTCTTGGGTCATTTCAGCTTTGGTACTTTAAATTCATGCCTCCAACAGCCCTGGGGACCAGACAAGATTTCCAGGGACATGTGCATCTGAGTTTTAGGGTTCCTTGTGGTTCCTGATTTCTTTCTTTCAACATTTTCCCCTCAGTTCTCAGGAGTCATGATGGTTTCAATCTCAGATCCTGACTCCTGGAACGTAGCTGCATTGTGCTTGAATTGTATACCCACATCTACAGAGTCTAACACCAGGGAAAATATTATAGAAATACAGACTTTGTGAAGTTTTCTCCATTCAGAGGCTGAATCTTCTCCTAGTACTTGCCTCTTTGAGGTCACTGACCTGCAGTTACCTCCTCTCTTCCATATTTTATAATTATCACCAGCTGGTGCATTGGTTCAGTCTAACTATCCTGCATTACAGGATTCAGGGAGTCAACACTGATGGCAGTTCTTTGAAGTAAAGTCTCCAAACTCTTCTCAAGGTTTCTTACTATCTGAGGATGAGCCTCTATTATGCATCCCGAGAGATGTTGGTGCAGTCCATCGGGTGGTCCTAGATTTCTAGTTAAGACGCTGAGAGCTCCACGCAGGATGGGGGGGGTCTCAGATAAATTCTGAATTTATCCTATCAGCCTAGGGGGATAGGATAGGTAAAATGAAGAGCATTCTCATGACAGCTTCAAAGAGAAACTGGTTACTACTGAGGCATTAGCAGCAACAGAATTATAGCCTGTATTCTTCTGTCTTCTTGGCCAGTAAGGTGAAGCACTGACCAGTGTCTCATAGCAAACTTGCTAAGTCATCTTGATGAACCCTTATTGAAATTAGCAGGACACCAACCTCCGTGTCAGCAAATGCTATCATGATTTTATACTATGATTAAAGCTCACTTAATTTAAATTCTGATTTCTCGTAATCTACCTTTTTTGCAAGGCCAGCTTGAGTTCCTAAACTTCATATCAAATGAGAAATTTAAATTCAAATACAAGTTCAAGTCTAAGCAGAGACACTTAGAGCTCTCTAGACTTGGATTTCCTTTTTTTTGGGGGGGGGGTGAGGGTGGCAATGGTCTTTTAGAACTAGGTATTATTGAATTTAAAACCTTTAAAAAATCTAAAGTTTTTGTGCTGTGGCATATTTTACACTCATGTCTTATTTTAATCTTTTTGTTTCTCTGCTTCTCAAAATTATAACTGTTCAAGCACATTGCTTTAGATTTCTGTTGGGTGATTGTTTTCATAGCTAATGAAAATACAATTTGAACCCTGTACAATAATTACATCTGTTTGCAGACTTCTAGTCAGACCTTGGCAGTGCTTCTCATATGTTAATATTATAAAGACACGATATAAATAGCTCACAACATTTTTTCTTTAATTTTTCCACATTCTTTCTTTGAGCTATTCTCTAAGAATGAGGCTGCTGGACAAAAATTTGTACACATTTTGCCTGTCAATCTACTTACCTATTCAAGGGGTCCCAACTATTATTTTTAACAACCTAGAAATTTTAATTATGCCAAATTTTGCCATTTTCACCCTGTAGATTTCCATTTTCAGTAAACTTTTCCCTTTGGCCTTGATTTTCTTATATTTCTATATTCAAATTCAATGTCCTTTATAGGGCCTCCATTAAGTTGTCATGGGTTTTGGTAGCTGCCATACTCCATCCTGCCCTTCCTAGCACCACTGACCATCACAAAAGTAACCTCTATCGTAAGCTTCGTGACTTTTTTTTATTCCCCTGCACTGCCTGTCTGTAGTTTTATTAAAGTCTTAATGCCCCCAGTTAGTGATACATAGATGATATTAAACAAATTTTGTAGGTAAACTTAATATCCTTTTAAATGTAATGAGCAAACATATTTTGTACTACCTGGCTGCGCATTATGCTTAACATTTTATTTTCTTTGTCTTGCTTCATTGATTCAAGTTAAACTTCGCCAGTGGATATTAAGACGATCAGGCATCTGGACTTATTTCTGTAATAGATAAGAACATTTAGTAAAGTAAGAAAACTTTAACAATTGGGAGGGGTGTGTGAGAGACAGACAGACAGACAGACACACACACAGAGAGAGAGAGAGAGAGAGAGAGAGAATGGGTATGTGTATGAGACAGACATTTAAGTAAAGTATGTCACCTCTGAGGGATTGTTATCCTATTTGAACTTCAGAAGTAGGCAATCTTCAGATAAATACCGAACTACTGCCTCTCCCCCAGGACAGTCAGTACAATACTTCAGAAAAGCTATTATAGGTACTGAAATGAGAATGTAAAGATCCTTGGCTGGCTGGCTATACTTGCCATTTATTCAAACTCACTCACTATCTCTTCAAAATTCATTTTGATAGCTACAGAGAAATTAACTGTTATAAAATGACCCATATTAAGTGGAGCCACAACGAAGAATAGGGAAGGAACATAAAAAGCACCTTTTCCAATTTTTCTTTAAAGAAAACTGGTGTAGGAGTTCCTTCTGCATTTGTGTTGCTTTCATTGGTTAAATAAAGAGACTGCCTTGGCCTTTTGATAGGACAGGACTTAGATAGGTGGGAAAAAGAGAACAGAATGCTGGGAAGAAGAGAGAGAGACAGAGAGCTGCCATGAAGCTGCCAAGTCAGACACACTGAATCTTTCCCAGTAAGCCATGACCTCATGGTGACATACAGATTATTAGAAATGGTTTGAACCAAGATGTAAGAGTTAGCCAATAAGAGGCTAGAGATAATGGGCCAGACAGTAATTTAATTAATACAATTTCAGTGTAATTATTTTGGGGTTTAAGCTAGCCAGGCGGCCCGGAGCTGAGCAGGACAGAACAAAGGGGCCCTGCTCCACTCTTCTTACTACACACAACACATATTTTGCCCAAAATTTAGAGAGGGAGAAGGTAGGAAGTTTCCTGAAGCCACAATTCACAAAATTCACTGATTTTTAAATAAGAAGGGAGGAATTATACTTCTCTGGAAAAGGAAGGATTCAAAACTGTTGAAAGAGAATAGTAGCCACATAAAAGGTTTATATCAAAGCTCCAGATGATGGAGTCAGAGAAATTACATTTTTTGAAAGTAGTTATCAAGAGATAGCACCTTACAGGTTCAGCCACAGCAATAGTATCGAATAAAGAAAAACACAATTTAATATTAAGTAACCTTTGATGGTGCTGATTGTAAAGCTTGTGTGTTGGTTTCTGTGTTAAACGAAACTGAATTAACTTTGGGTGTAGTTGAGGGATGCTCAACTATTCCTCTTTAGCACAGTAGAATAAGGAGAGAGGCAAGGGGGCAGTCAGTCTGGCTGCAGCTAGTTGGGGCTGGATATGGGCATGCCCAGGTTGGCCTGGGGTGGCATGTCTGGTTCGAAGTATTTAAGTGACCTGGGGAAGCTACAATGTCTGGGTTAAAAAAAATGGCAGGCACAATTTGAGAGTCAAAGTTTAAACATTTGACATGAGTGAGGTTCCAAACCCTCTCAAATCCAAAATCTGAGCTTGGAGCTATGGATTGATGGCTGGAGAGCTTCACAGGGAGCCGCAGAGTCAGGAATAGTCAGGGGTGGCTAAGGGCAATTGCCTGAAATAGAATTGGTTTGCAAGCTGTTTCCCATGTTCTAGCCACAGCTTGAAGCACAGCTTTCAGAGCCAGGAATGGGATGCATAAAGCTTCACTAAATATTACCAAATCTTCCGCCAGACTGATCTTACCAATCTATATTTCCACCAACAGGCAATGAGCACAGTTCACCACTACCTTTACTCTTGGCTTGAAGATAAATCCTTTAATGTCTTTATTTTTGGCCAAAGCCTGGCAAAGAAAAAAAATGATTCCTTGTTTTTAATTTGTTTGTTGTTGAGTTATTATTATAGCATACCTAGCTCTATATCCTTACTTCACACATAGTATCTGTTGGTGTCCTTCAGACTCAATCTATTGCTGCTTCACACTTCATAATAATTTCTATAAATTCTAATTTTTAAGAGTGCAGCTATTACCATGTGGAAATTCTCTTTGTGAATGGCTGTGTACATTTTGATTCCTGAAATGATACTTAACATAGAAAAAATGAAGTCACCTCTTTTAGGATTTTCTGTCCCTGAATTGACAGTTCTTTTTCCTTTTCCCATGCTGGGGCTATGCAGGAATGCACTACACATGTGTCCTTTAGTTCTGTTTGTTTCTTTCTTTCTTTGATTGTTGGGGGTTAGTTTTTGTTTTGTTTTTGACTTAAGTTACTTAGTTTTTGATAATCAGGTACTTCTCTGTCTGGGTGTGCCATTTTATTTTGGCAGGAGACAGGGGTCTACATTAGTCAAACAGCCCATTCATTTTTAACTGGTTTTTGCTAACAGGACTCTTTTCCAGAGTTTAAACTACATTGCAAACTCAGCGAAAGGACCAAGGAGCCCATTTTGGATGTGACATAACCAAGAACAAGGTATCTGCAATCACACTGTGGGTGTGTTCTGAGAAAAATCCTCCACTGCTCCAACTGGGGTATGTGGCATAGACCCCCCCCACAACAGTAGCTCCTTCCCCAGGACACCATTCCACTCTTTGATAAAAATCGTATCTGCAAGACAAAACTGAAGGCTAAGATTCAAACGTCAGTCGAAACTATATGATGCATTGCTTTAAGTGCTTCTTTAGACACATCTAATTGAATTTTCAAAATATCTTATGAGATATTTAATAATATCATTCCTGCTTTACATATAAGAACAGTGGGAACCAGAGAGGCTAAGTCATTCCCTTATATCTTAGGGCTGATGGATGACCGCTAAAAATGCTACCCAAACTGTCAGGCTGAAGAGTCTGTGCTTTGAAGCCCTGTGCTGAACAGCCAATGGGCTTTGGCTTCTTTTCTCTGTAACATAAACCAGAAGTCACGCTATGTGCTGAATGAGTCCATTTTCCCAGTCCCTGCAAAGGCTCTAATCTAATTTTTCTAAAGTGCTACTCAATTTTCTAATTTATCCAATAATCTTGCCTTCCTTATTGATTTATACGATACTAATGCCCCTGTGCATCAAATAGGTACTCAATGACTATTGGTTGGATCAATAGCTGTGAAAGGATATTTGTAGACTGTGTTTAGGTCCATTGTCAGCTTTGGCATGTTGTGAGATAATGTCTGTTGCTATGCAGGAATTACTCTCAGAATCTAGCTACTTTGCTCAATATGATCTCTCTCCAGTAGGCATCTCCTAAGGTCCTGGAAGGGTCTGGTTAGGTTTAGGGGATAGAGGAGGGAGGAGCATTGATTGGCAGTATTTATTGTCTCTGCTTCCAGCCAAATGATTTTGGATTAATTTGTCCCCTCTAAGAGTTTGGCTGCTGTGGGTGTTCCATTTCTTCCCCCCTCCTCCAACTCTCACTCATGGATGCTCGCTCACTGTTCTTTCTAATATAAGGATGCCCCACTGTCCATGGCCTTTTCCCTGAACTTTCTATATAATTCCATGATAGGATCTCCAAAATCTGTCCATACTTTCTTAAAAGACCCTTTAACAAAGTCTCTCAAATTTAGCCACCTTTTGTCTGCCATTGTGAGTCAATAACATGCATAGTCTGGGCTATTATGTCAAGAAATAATCAGGAAGTCTTCAGACTTGAAACTCTCTTTGCTCTTAGTCTTCTGAGTTAGAACAGTTCTGAGGTACAAAACACAATGCACTGAATTTTTAAAGTTGGAATACAATTAAAGCAAAAACTAATTTCAATGTTTTATTTTCCCAGACAAGGTAATGAAAGTGACTGTCTAGCCATCTCTATGTCTTCTGCATCCCTAAGCAAATATCTAGTCTTCTCATCTTTCTACATATTTCCTATTATTTCTGGGTATTTCAGGTTCCCTAAAATTAGTTTTTCTAAATGATTTATTTAAATTTATTTTATGTGCATTGGTGTGAAGGTATCAGATCCCCTGGAACTGGAGTTACAGACAGTTGTGAGCTGCGATACAGGTTCTGGGAACTGAACCTGGGACCTCTGGAAGAACAGTCAGTGCTCATAACCACTGAATCATCTCTCCAGCTCTTTAACATCAGTTTTGTTGTTGTTGTTTGATGTGTCATACTTTAATTTTCTCTCCTGTAACATTTTTTATTCTTCTCTTATACAATACATCCTGACCCCAGTTTCCCTTCCTTTTACTCTTCCCAGTTCTCCCCAACCTCCCCTCTCCCCCAGATCTACTCCTCCTCCATTTCCATTCAGAATGAAGCAGGCCTTCCAAGGATATCAACAGAACATGGCATAAGAAGATACAATAAGCTAGGCACAAACCCTCATATCAAGGTTGGGCAAGGCAACCCTGTAACTTTTACCTAGTTGTTAGAAGAGGCTGCTTGTTTTGTTCCCTGACCACTTGGCAGTTCAGACCCGAAATCACCACACAGAAACTGTATTAATTAAATCACTGGTTGGTCCATTAGCTCTAGCTTCTTATTGACTAAATCTTACATATTAATTTAAGCTATTTCTATTAATCTGTGTATCGCCACGTGGCTGTCGCTTAATGGCTAAAGTTCTGGCATCTGTCTCTGGAAGGGCTACATGGCTTCTCTCTGACTCTGCCTCCTTTCTCCCAGCATTCAGTTTAGTTTTCCCCACCTACCTAAGTTCTGCCCTATCAACAACCTAAGGCAGTTTCCTTATTCACCAATGGTATTCACAGCCTACAGAGGGGAATCCCACATCACCTAGTAACATCTAATAGCTACACAAGCAGTTCAACTTTTCAAAATCAAGCGATATTGCTAAAATTATATTTTTATTCTAATGTTGCAGAGTCTCTTGAATCTTCCAGATACTGGGCTCTTCTTTGGAACTAGATATCACATTTAATCACTGAAATGCTTGTTCATCATATGTAAATGAATTATCTAAGATTTGTCAAACTAAGAGGCAAGTTGGAACAAGCCACCTATGAAAATAAAGGGCTTTTACAGATAAAATGATAAATGACACACAGACAGTGACCCATACTCTCATTTTACAGATTTTGCAAAACAAAAGGCTTATGGCAAACTGTTTATAACTGCACTGGCCTAAAAGAATATCACAGGATGTTGATCGGCTGGCCATCTGCTACTCATGTCTTGTATTCCAGGTATGAATAGCAATAAACAGGGACAGGACATTATCAAGTTATTTATTATTCTGATGGCATCAGGGTGTCTACAAAGAACTAAATTGAAGTGGTTAAAGGTTAAATTAACTGAATAATGAGACATTGGAAATCAGGGACAGCATGCCCACTGCCCCACAGACCTTCTAGGCCTGATAGGACTTAGGGGAACCATAGTTTTGTTTTTGTTGTTTACCTTAGTGGCTTCTTGAAATCCTGTGATAATGAGCTTGTGTAGCCTTGACCTACTCTCAATTTTAATGGAAAAGCCTCTAATGAATCAAGTGATATCAACTGGTTTTTGATTTTTACATGTTCTCTATAATACTACATCAATGCTCTTAGAGTCCTAATTTGCTCCACATTGTTGGGAGGGGCCGTTACTTTTACTCATTCATCTGAAATGAGACATTAATGCCATTACATGATATCTCAGCCCCCTTTGGAATATTTCTCTTTCAATCCATGAATTAGATATACTAAAAATAATACAACTAATTTCACGGAAGGATTTTATTATAATTATACAACCCATGTGGTCACATTATATTCATCTTTGAAGGCAATTTTAGGTGTCAGATTCTTGGCATTACTTAAAGGTTTTTCGTTTCTTTTCTTTCTTGTTTATTGCCAAAAATACAGGTGACTCATGGCTTCATTGTTCCGCACTTGTCAGGCTTGGGTAAAATTGACGTGTGGTATTTTGAGCTTTCCTGTGCCCAGGAATAATTTTAATACCATGGAAGTTGAGGGAGGAGGACTAGACATATTACGGATGGACAGCCACCTAGAAAAAAGGGCTGTGACCAGGTAACAAAGATGGCTGGTTTCCAAGATGGCGAGCGTCTTCCTTACCTTCATCTTAGACACAAGCTGGGCTACTGCAACAAAGATCTGGCTGAAATTTTTTTTCTCCCACTGGCAGCACCAACACCATGCTGATAGACAAGGCTGCCAGACTCAAGGCCTGTTCAGGTTGCGTTTATACAACAACTGTAGGCCAACCAGCCATACTGTCTTTGTTTGAACTGACTATCTCTGACCATCTCCAAATTAGGGAGGACGACCCTTGGAAGGTTGTAAAACCTTCAGCTCTCAAGGAGAATGTAGGTGTTTCAGGATCCTGTGTCCAGGCTCTGCTTAACAGAGATGGTCGGTCTATCTGTCTGTCTCTGTCTCTCTCCCTAATTCCCTCCATGTGGGGTGTGTGTGTGTGTGTGTGTGTGTGTGTGTGTGTGTGTGTGTGTGTGTGTGTGTGTCTATGTGTGTGTGTCTGTGTGTGTGTGTATACACATTTCCTCACCCCTAATAAAAGCCTTCCTTTGCTGGTGAATTCTTCCTATTACACTTGAGAATTTCCCCTCTGCTACCTGTCACCCTTGAGATTTTCCTGTCAATTAATTCTTTAACTAGCTTAGAAGACAACCCCAGTCAAGACCCACAAGTCACAGAATCATTCAATGAAAATATGCAATGCATAAAATTGTCAGAACCTGGTGTCAATCAGCAGCATAATTTCTCAGTCTTTTTTATTCCATTTTTATTCATTTTTTTATTCTTGGAATACATTTTATCTTTTCTGTTTATATACACAGAGAGAGACATACAATTTTTGTATATATTTGATTCCCACATGCATTAACAAAGTACCATTTTGGTTTTCTTAATCAAAAAAAATATTTTCAATTTATCCATTCTTCTCTTTGGCTTATAAATTCTTTGACTTTTATGTATGTTGCCTTTTCTCTTGCATTTCTTTATTCTTTTATTGTTGCTACCCATAATAAAACTTTCTAAATTTGTGCTTAATTAACTCGATTTGTTTTCATTGTGCTTGATCTTTTCAGTAAGGAAAATCTTCCATATTATTCTTTTCATTTTAAATATAGTCTTTTTCATATTCTCTACTTTGCCTAGGAGTTTTTAATGTGTTTTAAATAAGCTTGTTGCATTTCTGTTTTCATTCAAGCAGGAACTATTTGGGTTTTAAATTTAAGTAGTGTTATCTTTTCATTTGTTATTGCTAATTTTCATTTATGGCTAGAGTTAGACCATCAGGCGAAGAGATAATAAGCAACATAGTTTCTTCTGGGGAGAGCTTATTAAGAATTTATTAGGTTTCTCCCTAACCCCAAAATGGGCCTCCCTATCAAGAGGCCCTTTTTATTATTTCCCCAATCCCAACTCCAACCTGCCTCCCACACCTAACCCACTAACCCACCCCATCAAGTTCCCATCCCCCACTCCTGTCCCCAGTTTACCACAAAGATGTTCTATTTCCCCTTCCCAGGGAAATCCACACATCTCTCTTAGGGCCTCCTTGTTATCTAGCCTTTCTGGGGCTGTGGATTATAGGTTGGTTATCCCGTACTCTACTCCTAATATCCACTTATGAGTGAGTATATACCATGTTTGTCTTTCTGAGTCAAGGTTAACTCACTCAAAGTAATCTTTTTTCTACTTTCATTCATTTGCCTGCGAATTTCATGAGGTCATTGTTTTTATAGCGGAGTAACACTCACTGTGTAAATGTGCCACATTTTCCTTATCCATTCTTTAGTTGAGGGACATCTAGGTTGTTTCCAGGTTCTGGCTATTACAAACAATGCTGCTATCAACATAGTTGAGCACATGTCCTTGTGGTATGATTGAGCATCCTTTGGGAATATGTTCAAGATCGGTATAGCTGGGTCTTGAGGTAGATTGATTCCCAGTTTTCTGAGAAACCACCATATCAATTTCCAAAGGGGCTGTACAAGTTTTCACTTCCACCAGCAATAGAAGAGTGTTCTCCTTAGTCCACTTTCTCCTCAACATAGGCTGTCATTAGTGATTTTGACCTCAGTCATTATGACAGGTATAAGATGGAGTGTACAAGAGGAGTGAAGGGGGAGGGGTTAGATGGGGGGACAGCAAGAGAGAAGGGAGAGGAAACTGTGGTCCGTGTGTAAAATGAAAAAAATGCTAAATTTTTTTAATTAATTTATTAGGCCAGAGAGCTTGCTCTGCAACTTAAAGAGTTTATCCCAAGACATGTGTGCTTGATCCCTAGATACACATGGTGACAGGAGAGAATTTATCCCAAGTCATGTGTGCTTGATCTCTAGAATACACATGGTGACAGAAGAGAGTCTATCCCAAGGCATGTGTGTTTAATCCATAGATACACATGGTGACAAGAGAGAACCCACTTCTGGAAGTTGTCCTCTAATCCTCACATGCATGCCATGGCATGCACAGATACACACACATACACAGACTTTCATATGCATGTCATGACATATATACACATACACACACAGAGAAACATGCACTAAATAAATAAAGGTAAATACAATTTTTGACAAAATTTATTTGCAACTTCCTAAGTTTTCATAACATTACCTATAAACCTTGAAGCTAGGCCTTTTAATGACTTAGAGTGAGAAAACTTAAGAAAGACCATAGATAATATATTCATTTCTTTAATTTTTTGAAAAGAAGCAAAGACTCAGTGATGGACAATTCACCCCACTAATCATATCTTCCTTTCTCTACCCCTAACACTGTGTGAGCACCTAACACTCACTGTGTGAGCACCCAACATTCACTATGTAAGCACCCAACACTCACTATGAAAGCGTCCAGCACTCACTGAGTGAGTACCCAAAACTCAATGTGTGAGCACCCAATATTCACCAAGTAGGCACCCACTGTCATGGCTGGCTAAAGATGGCTAGTAAAGTTCATTTCACCAAAGAATGAGAAATGACATTTTACAAGCTGTTTCCCTTGTCAGGAGAGGTCTTTGTCATTCTTCAAGAGAAAGAGTAGAAGCAGTCTCCTGCAGCTACTATGGCCATGTCTGTTGGACCCTTTTATGGACTTCAGTTAGACAAAAATGAACAAGCTTACAAATATGCTATCAAAAGTTTAGTCCTACATTAATGTGAAATGTTATTATTTAAAACTTTGTAAATTATACCAAAATAATATCTAAATTTATAAAAAAAATCTAGGTATTTTTTCAAATGCTTTTAAATAGGAATTCATCCTTGCAGTTTTATACTTTTGAGAGATTTGGGAAAAAGCACTTGCTCATCTATTTGTGCATGCAACTATAACAAATCAGTGCAGTTGGATAGGATCTATTTCATTTGGTAAGTAGGAAGCATCAGATAGCATGACAAAGTAAGAATCAGAGAGCAAATTCCATAACTTCACAAAGATAATGCAGCAGAAACAAATAGTAAATAAATAAATGTATATGGACTTGTCTTGTAAGCCTGTAGAGTCATACCTTTGAAAGAGCCCAGGCTCCACTTGTAACCCTGCCTTAGTCTGTGCTATTTTGATTATACTTCCAAGGTCCAAACTTCCCCTAATTATCCCACAGTTTGTGTCTGATGGCACCCAATGTCACTTCCCTGTATCCAAAACGGTTTTCTATTTCCTCACTATCCTGGCAACTTCACTGAAGTATCTGGCCTCTCCTGTGAATCTGACTAGACTTTCTTGAGCAAATGACCTGTGTAGATGGACAGAACAGCTAAGAGACAAATATGGACAGAAAATCCACGGACTAGTGGAAACTTGGTTAGCTAGGGTAGTCTATCAAAAGATTTACAGACTTGTTCTTAGGCAAGATAGGACAAAAAATATGGGTGTGGTGTTCCAGCCACATGTGTGCAATGAAACAACCCCCAAACAGGAATGAGTGCACAGCCAGCCAGAGGGGTTCTAGTTCATGGCTAATTCTAGAAAATAATAACCTAGGTAATAACTCTAGATAATAACCTGGTGCTTCCGGGAGTTACCGCCTTCTCCTAGGTCATGTTTTTTCTAAGTAGTTGACCATAATCCTAGTTTTAAAGCTTTATTCTTTAACACATTCTAAAATTACTTATTCCGCTTATAATTGAAGAAAATGTAATATGTAGGAAGTAGAAAGACTGAAGCTGACAAGAAAAAGTAAAGGTTGAATTACCATGACTGGGTCCCAAATGATAAAAAAAAAAACCCAAAAGTCTAACATTGTTTGAGTAAATGAGAACAAAGCCACTTGAGTTCCATATTGTAATCTTTATTGGATCATTGTGCTACAATTTTTCTCATTAAGTAAGAAATTTATGCCTTAGTGGTCCCTTTCATAACATTTGTCCTCTCTACTTATTAATATAACTGCCCCGGCACTTGGTTGCAGTGATTAGATTTATAAGGAAACACATTACATTTTGCATAGAAATGCAGGGGAAAGGAAGTCTCAGTGCGCAAGACCCACCGAGTTTTCCATCACTAAAGTGACCAGAGCTGTGGAGGATAAATACACAAGGCACTGTGGGCCCTGAAGCTCACTCTTGTATCACCCAAGACTAAGCTAAGGCTGTTCAAAACTGATACCTGAACCAGAGCAGAACTTCAAGATGCAGAGCTAAAACACATAGGCTGCCCGTCATGTCCACCTACAGTTCTGGTCACAGAATCTCATAACTTCCTAACATGGATGACTTGAATGCATGGGAAACCATTCATGAATCAAGCTCAGTAGACTTGGAAAGCTCTCTCCCTTCTCCCATATTTCAGTGCAAAGGGGAAGGATGAATTTAGGCACATCTACCTTCACTGGAACAAACCAAAGACTTAAACAGGAGTCAGGATAAAAATGCAGGTTCAATTGCTGATCAAACTGAACCAGAAAAATTGATCTGGACAGATGTGATAGCCTGCTTTTTTTTTTTTTTTTTTTGGTTTTTTGTTTGTTTGTTTTCCCCGGGAGTTCTTCCTTATTCCATCCTTACAACTAAATTTACTTACTTGCTCCCACAGGCACCTGTCAGAGAATCTAGGGTCCTCCACCTAGGGAAGAGCTTTTCATAATCATTAATCACGTGGAAGAGAAGCTGGAGACCTATGTATTCCACAGGCAAGAGAGAGATAAAAGAATCTTTCATGAGGTGACCTGTTTCTAAGTTGGGGTAATCAGGTCAGCCTCATTTCCTCTGGGGACAAAAGAGTAAAGCGTATAAAATGATAGATATCTTCTCCCCAGTCTTCCTAAACTGGAGGATCTTTGCACACGAGCCAGCGGGACACACTAGAGAAGAATGAGTGAGTATACTATTACTGTCTTTCACCCTTCTCTTGACACACACCTCTAAATTAAAGACTCCTTGGGTAATTCTAGAGCATCCCATAAAAACTCTTGAATTTTTCAGGATGTAATGAGTTCAGTAGGGGTAAATGACTAGCAGTGACTCTAGGGAGCATAAAATAATAAAATAATGGGGGCAGTAAAAAATGCCCTAGTCAGAGAAAGCATCCTCCTTCTCCCACCCAAATCTCCTTGCCAAATATCAAGGCAATGCCTGTCTACTCATTGTTTCAAAGTCCCAGAGATCATCTCCAACTGGGAAGGAACACAAATCAGAAGCTATTTTCTCAGTGATAAAGTATGTGTATCTTATTTGTCAAGACTAAAATGAGAACCAAGACAAATTCTCCATACAACCTAGGGGGAGTTCTACCATGGCCATGTTGCCAGACTCCTTTCGTGCCAACTACTAGATTGAAATAGAAATGGCTATAAGGAGATGATGAGCCCAGTTAAGGTTTTATATGTAAGATATAACTTGAAGAATAATTTTCTCATTGGTGTGACAAAATAATTGCAAGAAGGCACATAAGGGAGGGATGATTCCTCTCAGCTGAAGGATGCAGGGCACAGGACATTATAGCAGGGACTACATGATGAGGAAACAACTTGGTAGCTGTGGCAGTAAGCGCGTCAAGTTGCTTGCTCACATCTCAGCAGATGCACAAGAAGAGAGAGACTAAGGCCTGAAGCGGGCCTCTGCTCTGACCCTCAAGCCCTGGCTTCTAATGATTTCCCCCAGCTACATTACACCTCTTAAAGATTCCAGAGCCGCCCAACGGACCATGGCCATCTAAGTGCCAAGTATTCATACAAATGAGCTTGGGGGTGATGAGTTGTATGTCCAATGATGACACTTTTGTTTCTCTATTTTAGAACAAAGTATGTTCACAGGAAGGGTAGTGGGGTGGAAAGACTATCAACAGAGGTAACACCTGGCTTCAAATGTCTCTTTCATTTTTGGCTGTAAGACCTTGAATAAGACATTTCATTTTTCTTTACATTTTAGTTTCCTCACCCATAAAACCAGAGGCTTGAAAATAACTGAGTTTTATGCGTTTCTTAGATCCAGTCTAAACAAGCCGCCGGATATGGACAGTACATATCTGTTAGGTGTAAAGAGCTCTGATAACATCATTTGTGCAAGCTTACTTATCACCGAGTGTGCCCATTTCATAAATGAGTAAACTTGCACTCTTAGGGATGAAGTGATTTTTGCAGAGTGTGAGGGAGCTGGGGTTAAAACTGTTAACTTCAAAGGTAACTTTTCAGGGCAGCAATACCCATCTAAAAATAACCTGTGCACAAATTAAAATTTCACAGCCATGCCATATAACTGAGCTGCTATGATCTCTACTACCAACTGTTTCAAAGACCTCTTTTCAAATGGGCAAATTGCAGCTTCCGGGTGTGAGGTTGTTGCGAAGGTCATAAAGGTCACGGGAATCCGGGCTGACATAGCTCCAGATGGCTCTTGGGTGAATGCTCCAAGGCTGCCCATCTTCTCGGAGGCAGCCCACACTTGGCCACTTCCACCACAGCACGTTGTTCCTCAGATAAATACCAATCACTGGGGCTACTTCTGACTTAAACCAGACAATTCCACTCATTGCCTGGGATGGAGATTTCTAAAATAACGCCATGCCTTTGACACAGTCCTATCTTCACGAGGCGGTACTTACTGCCTCTTTGATTGCATCCATTAGTTATTCAGACACAGCTGCCCTTCAGAAAGCAACATGCCCAGGAGAACCACACATCGGGCGGCTAAATGAGCTGAAGCTAAACCAGGGAGCTCTAACCCAACCAACAGTGGTGGATGAGAGCAATGAATGACTGAGTGCCACAGGTCCTTATCTTAAGGATAGGGAACTTGAACTAGAGGGAGGAAAGCATAGTTTAAAATCAAGCAGTGGTGGACGTAGCACATATAATAAAAACCCAGAGACAGATATTGGGGTTCCAGATGAAAGATCAGATCAGCAAAGCAGCCAACCACTAGAGAGACCTTTTACCTCTACCAAATCTTCAGACTGAAAGGGCAAGATCCTGTCTTTGCGAATCCTCAGACTCCACACTCCAGTGAGTTCCTATCTCTTCCCCTTTATATTCCTCTCTCTGCCCAGCCATACAGCTCCTATATCTACCTCCCTAGTGCTGGGATTAAAGGTGTGTGACTCCCAAACACTGGGCTTAAAGGCGTGAACCATCACCACTGAGACCTGTTTCTGGATCCATCTGTGTAACCCAGGGTAGCCTTGAATGCACAGGGATACATCAACCTCTATCTCCCAAATTCTGGGATTAAAGGTGTATGCCACCACTGTCTGGCCTGAACAACTGACTAGTGTGGCTACTTTGCCCTCTGGTCTTAAGGCAAGCTTTATTCATTAAAACACAAATAATATACCACTATAGGTGGATCCAGGATAGGAAGGATCTTCTGGCTCACAGATTGGTGCTTTTCCTATTCAGTCATCTGGAGATCTCAGCAACATGATATCTGATTCCATTAGGATACAGGATTTACTGGAAAAGGAATCCACCCTGTTCCTCCATTCCAAATAAAGATATGTAAGTCATAAGCACCTGATCTAGTTCATGTTCATAACCATACCAGAGGAGTCTTTTGATTTGTTTACTTGGGGCAATAAACAATACATAATTCAACAGCAAAGATTTCCAGTTTTGTTCATATTCAAATGCAAACTAGGTTGATCGTGGCCATATTCCACAGAGTTTTTGTTTTTGAGACAGGTTTATCTGTGTAACAGCCCTGGCTATCCTGGAACTCACACTGTTGACCAGGCTGGCCTCACAGAGATCTGCCTGTCTCTGCCTCCTGGGTACTGGGATTAAAGGCATGCACCTCCACCACCTGGCTGTGCCATCACCACCCAGCTGTGTCACTACTGCCCAGCTGTCTCACCACCACCCAGCTGTGTCACTAACCACCCCCCCCCCGACTTCCACACTATTTTCACTCAAGGATCCAGGATGTGGCTGGTTATAAAGTCCTAACCTCTGAACATCTATTATCTAATTTAGAAATGCAATCTGTTCAGAAAATCCAGGCAAGGTCATTAGGGTAGAAGTTCAATGCAACTTGTCCGATATTAATAGAGAGAGAGAGAAAGTAAGAACATACAGGCAGATACACATGCAAGGAGAGCACCAAATGAAGATGAAGGAAGAGACAAGGTTTCTGCTGATGCATGCCTGGGAATACCAAAGGCTTCTGGTCAAATGTTGGAATTCAGGAAAGAAGCATAAAATAGATACTGACCTCTCAGCCTTGAGCAAAAGCAGTAGCCCTGTAGACAATGTCATTTTCCCCCAGTTGGAAAACATTTCAAATCACTTATTATTTGTTTTTACATTTTTTCTTTTTATTGAAAAAAGAATTTTTTATTGAAAAAAGAATTCTCACATAATATATCCTGATTATGCTGTCCCCTCCCTCTACTCCTCCCATATCCTCCTTGCTCTCTCCCAACCAGATCCACTCCCACTCTGTATCATTAGAGAACAAACAGGCTTTTGTAGTATAATAATGAAATAAAGTAAGATAAAACAAAAACTAACACATCTGAATTGGACAAAATCAACAGACAAAAGGAAAAGAGCCCAAGAAAAGGCATGTGAAATAGAGTTGCAGTTGTTTGCACGCTCAAGAATTCCATGAAAACACTAAACTGGAAGCCATAATATAAGGCAAAGGATACTCTTTACTCTTCACTCCTCCTCTTTCATTGGATTCAACGAGGCATGAAGGGAGGGATTTGACATAAAAATTTCATTAAGGGCTCAGTGTTCCAAGGTATATACAATATCTTAATATTGGTCTTCCAACTTCCTAAGCAGTGAGATAATAAATGTCTAGTGTTGTTTCCTTGTGTATGGTACTTTGCTAAGATGCCCACATAGGCTCATTCATATACTGGCCTTACTGCAGAAAAAAAAGGAGAGATTAAGGCAAAGCCAAAGTATATGGCATCTTCCAAATCTGCCTATACCTGATGGACCAAGGCAAACAACTGAACTTACCGAGATGTCAATGGGACAGACAGGCTCTTTTTCATACAACGGGTATCTCCACAGGGAGGTACAATCGAACAGGAGCAAGATTTTGAGCCATGGTTCCATATGCCACAGCACTGTCATGATGGCAGACAGGTGACTATTGGGGTTTCTTGCCCTGAAGCACTACAGTGGCAACTAAGTCTTTTAAGAGAAGTAAACTACCAGAACTGAGGCCTTTCCTCTGTGGGTCCTTGGACCATCAGGACTCTCTCTTCCTGTGCTGAGATCAGAGGTGCAGACGGGTAAGTTTGTGCGTACCTGGCGGGAAGGTTCCGAGGGAGTGCTGGCACCACCAGCCGCTGCTGCAGCGGGCCTCTTTGTTCCACACAAACCTGCCCACCCACCACAAGTTTGCCCATTCGTCTGTGGGTCATTGGACCACCAGGACTCTCTATTCCTGTGCTGAGATCAGAGGTGCAGATGGTTATCCAGAGGGGTGAGTTTGTGTAAGCCTTCCTGGAAGGTCTCTAACCACTGAGACTCCCCTGACTGCAATCAAAGGAAGAGATGGGCAGGCAACAATCCAAGAATTCCTCCAACAACCTCAAAAGCAACATGATAACACGAGAAACCAGCGAGTTTGCAACAGGAAAACCTGAGCAACCTAACCCAGAAGAAGTAGAAGAAATCAACTTTAAACGTAACATTATGAAAGTGATAGAGACCTTTAAAGAAGGGGTGAAAAACTCCTTTGAAGAAAGGGATGAGAAAACTAACAAAAAGTTAGAAGAAATGAATAAATTCCTCAAAGATACCCTAGAAAACCAAGGATAAGCAATCAAACAGGTAATGGAAACAGTTCAAGACTTAAAAACTGAAATGGAGGCAATGAAGAAAACACAAACTGAGGGAAGGCTGGAGATGGAAAATCTGGGTAAACCAGCAGGAACCACAGAGACAAGTATAACCAACAGAATACAAGAGATAGAAGAAAGAATCTCAGACGCTGAAGATATGATAGAGAAAATAAATTCATTGATCAAAGAAAACAACAAATCCCACAAATTCTTAACACAAAACATCCAGGAAATCTGGGACACCATAAAAAGACCAAACCTAAGAATAATAGAGGTAAGAAAGGAGAAGAAGCACAGCTCAAAGACCCAGAAAATATATTCAACAAAATTATAGAAGAAAACTTTCCCAACCTAAAGATGGATATGCCTATGAAGGTACAAGAAGCATACAGAACACCGAATAGACTGGATCAAAAAAAAAA
>PVIU01011617.1:0-63907 GCA_004026605.1 Ondatra zibethicus
GGCTCCTTTACCCAGGCCTGCCACACATACACACACACACCAGCCCTCACCTCCACACCTGGCCCCAGGTGTAGAAGAAGTGAGTGAAAGGAAGAGTGGACCTCAGAGTCCACTAGATCAAAAGATGGCCCAGCTCCAGCCCTCCCCAGGAGCATGTGCTGAAAAGCACCAGCTCTGGGGTGGGGTCTCATGTCCACCCATCACCTATGGCCATTTTTCCTTCCAGCTGGCAGCCTGGAGCCTTTTCAGATTCCCCAAGTGCATTTTTCTCAGCGCCCTCCCCACTGTAGGAAGCTATGGGTTCCCTGCTCCTACTCTCAGATAGAGAAAGTAAGTATGAAAGTCTGAATAGTTAGGAAATTTGAGGATGTGCTCAGTAAATACTTGTTGGAGAAGTTGGGTCAGCTGTCATTTTCTATCCTGAAAACTAGAGGACCCTAGGATCCTGAAGGAGGATCCGAGAGCTCCTACATAGGATGTGTAGTAAGCAGATCGGGAGCCTGTAACGTGATGTGTGTGCCAAAGCATGTGCTTATGTCTTCTATGGAAGTAGACTGTAATATTTCCCTCAGTCTTTCAAATAGGATAACTGGCCCAAATACACTTAAGGGCCTTGATTCAATCCCTACTCCATTTAAAGACAGGAAAATTGAATCCCAAATCACACAGGAAGTCAGTGACTGGAGAATCTGTGCTGCCTGAGTCCAGACTCACGGATCACTTGGAAATCCCAGCATCCTGCCACTCATTCCTGAAGCCCCGAATAGCCTATAGCACCTCTCCCAACCCCCCTGCAGGACCACCCTTTCTCCAACTTCACTCCCTGGGACCAGGAGAAGATTTATGCAGCCTGGAAGTCTCTAGATCCCCCCAAGAATCCTGACCCCAGTTCCCTAGCTCATAGAATCTGAATCTCTCTCCCACACTTGGGTGCTGAATTAATAGCAGGTACAAAAGAACAACAACGTCCCAGTTTCAGGAACACCAAATACATATCAAAACATGCTAGCCAAACCAGGCTCAAAGGAGACATTATTGCCTTGAGTGCATTTATTTAAGTGGGAGAGGGGTTGGCAAAATAAACTTTAAGCACAACAAAGAAGAAATGAATTTGTAAAAAGTAAAAGCAAGACAAAACATTTGTGGAAAAGCAGACTCAAAGAAACATAACTAACCGGGGTGAGGTGGGCGCGCAATTCCCTGCCCCACATAAGCTGGGCACTCAAGAGGTAGAGGCAGGAAATCAGAAGTTCAAGTTCAAGGTCTTTTCCGTCACACTGCCGTTCGAGACCAGCACGGGCTGTGTGAGACCCTGTCTCAAAAACAAACAAAACCGGGATAATGAGTCTGGCAGAATGAAACACCCCTGTAATCCTAGCACTTGAGAAATTGAGGGTTAGTGAGAGTTTGAGAGTCAGCCTGGGCTCAAAATAAAAGAGGATAATGAAATGAAGCTGCCCTTGTCCCCCAGTCCTAAAGATTGAGCTCAGGACCCCTCCCCCCACCCCGTGTTAAACAAGGGCTCTACCACTTAGCTGTAGCCCATCAAGGACATTCTTCAAGACCAATAAAACCGACTTTGGCAACTGTGATCCGTAAGCAAGCACAAAAATGTACGAGAGGGTAAGCACGGGCTGTCAATCCCGACAATCAATTCACATATTTATTTCCTAGTACCTCTGAAAGCTAAAAGAGATGGGCAGGACTGATTTCCAAACTTGAGAGGCACCAGACTCAGTAGGTGACTTGTTGGCAGACTGCTGAACCCCACCCAGAGTTCCTGATATAGAGGGCCTCCCCAGGATCCAAGCATCCCATTTCTAATAAGCTGCCAAGTGCTGCTGACACTGCTGGTTCGGAACCGCTGGCTGTGACTTCCCCCATTTACTGCTTTCCCAGACTTCCTAAAAGCCCCTCCTTTGTCCAAGGAAGAATGGAAGGGGGTGTGCGATCACCAGCTCAGAGCTCAGGGTGACTCAGAAGCTAGAGCTCCTGAGAGGTGAGGCTGAGCCCTCGCCCCTGCTGGCCCCTGGCTAATGCTTTCCACTGGACCAGCCCTTGAGTCTGGCTCTGTTCTGCGGCTGCAGGAAGAAACTGAGGCAGAGAGAAGGCGAAGCTGCTGAGCGAGTAAACTGACAGGTTCCTGCAGATGCCCTGGGAGCAGTGCGGGCCATGCCACCCACATCCTGCTCATCTTGTACCAAGGACCTTTTGCCACAGCCTGTTGGGCATTTCCCCAACTCCTCGAAGTGGGCAGGCCTGGAACCCAAGGCTCTGGACAGGCATGAAAGTAGATGCAGTGAAGTGGCAAGGTCAGCCCTCTTAGATCTGGACTCAAGTGATCTGGGCATCGCTCCCCTCACTGCATGAGTGGGTAACTGGTGCCACCCATGCCACACAGAGTTCTCGAGGGCAAGAGGGTCACCTCTGTCCTTAAAGGTACTATTATATAACCCAGAGTGTGGACTGTCGGGAGTGGAATTTCTTACAGCCACTTCTACTGCTGTATCTCATTTTGTTCTCATGGCTACCCTGGGGGTAGCTACTACCCTCTCTGTTTTACAAATAAAGCAAATGAGGCTGGAGAAGGGCAGCAGGGAGCCCCAAAGCCCTCGGCTCTCCTGCAGCAGTGCCTGCATTAGAAGGGAGAGGCCCCCAGAGCCAGCACAATGGTATCTTTCCTTTCTAGATATCCTTGTCTGGGGCCAGGATACCCTGCACTCCTCAAAGCTCACTGTTTCTGGGTCTCCCTGCCCCAACCCAGCACCGTGGCTCTGCCAGGGCCAGCAAAGCTACCCAGTGTCACACAGCTGGCAGGTGATCTAACTGCCCACCAGGGCCTAAAGGAGCTACAAAGCCTGCGTCATCTGGATTGTAGACAGCAATATGACAGGATTTAAAAGAACCCACTGCCTCCTTCCTGTACTCTGACCCCATAAGCGAAGAAATACACCTGCCCACGATACCTCTGCAAAATAAAACTACCAACAAAATAAACAAAATAAAAATAATATAATACACCATCCATTACTCTGAGTGTGGGGTTGGGTAGGGAGCTGACCGATTGTGCTGCCCTGCTAAGTGCAGGGCTCTATGCTCTATAGCAGTCTCAATTCTCTCTCACCATGCACTAACGCTCTGCATGCCTTACCCCATTTTACAAATGAAAACCTAAAATGATGGAGTCACTAGCTCGAGTTTACTCAGCTAGGAAGTGACCCACCCAAATCTGCACACAACTTCTGACCAACTGCACAGAGATCGCTTGGGGTCCTTACACTCTGGGAACGAGAGAAAGAGCCCTGCCGGGAGTTCAGCGCTCAGAATTTATGGTCAACGACTTTATGACCCGCGGCTAGGAAAAGACTCTGGGTCTCACCTAGGCGGGGAGAAAGGTGGCCGGCCCCATGTGGTACTGGCCGAGGTGCTGCCGGAATGATGTGGACAGTTCCGGAGGGGCGACAGCAGAACTTAGGGTGGTCAGCTCCCAATCTGAACCGGAGCCGGCAGGTGCTGGCTGCTCGAATTTCCTAAGGAAATGTCTCCGTTTGCTCTTAATGGGAACCTCCCCCTCCTGTGCCACTAGCGAACTGAGGTCCCCAAACCTGCTGACACTCGCAGGGATCCCCAACCCCACGACCACAGCCCCGTCTATCCCGCAACGAATTTCGAGGGGCCGGATCCCAGCTCCCCACCAATTGACCTCGGGTCCCTAATCCAGCCGGGCCCCGCACGCGTGGGCACCTGCGAGTCACCGCTTAGTCCTCCTGGCTGGAGCCAGGGAGCGTCTCCAAAGTGGCCGCGACGCCTCGTTGAAAACTGGGGCGGGGGTAAATTCTCCCCACGCGGGTATCCTCGGTCGCATGGAGAATGCTCCGGTGCTCTCCTTGATCCACGCGTGGATAGCTCCGAGCTTGCACCCCACGATGCGACGCTTTCGTTGCTCCGGCGGAGGGCGAGCGGCCCAGAGGCTTCCGCAGATTTCATAGGACTGTTCTTAGGTTGCATCTCCATTGTAACTGAAGATTCATTTTGTTTGGGGTTTGCTCAGATGAAAGAATTTAGAAGACAACGAAAACCCCCGCGGCAAAAGGCCATTTCCCTAGCAGCGCGCCTGCCCGCGGTCGAGGCGGCGGGAAGCGGCCAGACTCGGAGCGGGGAGCGTCTGCTAATTGCAGCTTCGTTAGATTTCGGGTTTGAGAGGCTGCGGTTCGGGCGCTAATATCCGCCGCCCATTATCCCGGCTAATAAATTTGACCTATTGTTCGTTTGTTAAAATGATGTCACCTTGGAACAGTCCCTAAGCTCCTATTTCCATGAATTAGGCCTTTATTGAAAGCCGGGAGCCAATGAGAGGAGAGAGGCTTGTTGATCGCAGCCAATGGCTGCGGCGGGAGAGGAATTAGCAGCGGAAACTCCAGGTTCGGTTCAAGAAAGATGACACAGAGCCTGTCGGGCCCGCGCACTCTTGGCAAAGTTTCAGTGCGACTGGAGGCGCCGGGCGCTCCATGGCCGCGCCGTAACGGGGACCCAGCCGCCTCCCCGCCCAGCCCAACCCAGCCCTTCCGCCCGCCCAGGATGGAGGCGCCCGCCAGCGCGCAGACCCCACACCCGCACGAGCCCATCAGCTTCGGCATCGACCAAATCCTCAACAGCCCGGACCAGGACAGCGCACCCGCCCCGCGGGGCCCCGACGGCGCCAGCTACCTGGGAGGGCCCCCCGGGGGCCGTCCGGGCGCCGCGTACCCGTCTCTGCCCGCCTCCTTTGCGGGCCTCGGCGCGCCCTTCGAGGACGCGGGATCTTACAGTGTCAACCTAAGCCTGGCCCCCGCCGGCGTGATCCGGGTGCCAGCGCACAGGCCGCTGCCCGGGGCCGTGCCGCCGCCTCTGCCCAGCGCGCTGCCTGCCATGCCCTCCGTGCCCACGGTCTCCAGCCTGGGCGGCCTCAATTTCCCCTGGATGGAGAGCAGCCGCCGCTTTGTGAAGGACCGCTTCACAGGTGAGCAGAGCGGGCCACCAGGAGCCAGGCCTCGGCCCTCCGTGGGCCAGGGGCGCCGCGCCCTGTGCACTCCTCCACTCCCAGGAACGAGTCCAGAGGCCCAGGCATGGCGGAGGCCTAGGTGCCCAGGGCTCGGGGCGGCCGTGGAGGGGAGGGAAAATCCGAGAGTTGCGGGGAAAAAGAAACCAGCGTCCCAGGGAAGGGGGGGCGTCCCTGCCTAGCTCGGCGCCACCGGGGACGCGCGGGACGAGCGAAATAGCGGAGCACTGTGTCCCCAGGGGCTCCACGTGCGGCCTGAACGGTGGTGGGGCTGGGCTTCAAGGGGCCTCATGTGTCTCTGCAGCGGCGGCCGCGCTCACGCCCTTCACCGTGACCCGGCGCATTGGCCACCCCTACCAGAACCGGACGCCGCCCAAGCGTAAGAAGCCGCGCACGTCCTTTTCCCGGGTGCAGATCTGTGAGCTGGAAAAGCGCTTCCATCGCCAAAAGTACCTGGCCTCGGCCGAGAGGGCGGCGCTCGCAAAGTCCCTCAAAATGACGGACGCGCAGGTCAAGACCTGGTTCCAAAATCGGAGGACCAAGTGGCGGTGAGAGAGGCCCGGCCCTGCCCTTCACCTGCCCCGCCCTGTGCCGCAGCCCAGCATCCTGCCCTCTCCTGTACCACCCCCTGCCCGCGGTCCCTGAACCACGCGTCTCCCCTCTTTTCCAGATTTGTTGTCCTTCCTTCCCACCGACCTGTGTTCCTCTCTCCATCTCTCCTATGCCTCCGCGTCTCCATTTCCAGCCCCACCTCGCCAGTGTTTTGTTTCGCCTCTTTTGCTCGGTTGGGTTCCTCCCACCTGCCCCCCCCCCCGCACCACACACATCCCGGGCCTCCCACACTCTCCTCCCTCTCCCGTTCCAGCCCACCCACTCGGATTTCGGATTGATGGCCAGGGCTGTACGGTCCTCACTCCAACTCTGTTTTTTATGTGATCCTTGCTTCCATCTAACCCGTAAACGACGAAGCGATGTGTCCTAAGAGAGGGCTTCAAGACAGTGTCTGGGAGAATCTTATCAAACTGACCCCATCCGGGGCTGCCCAGCTGGTGGTGCATAGCCAGTCAGTCCACCCGTGGGCCCAAGTGACCCCATTGGCCGCAAGGCCGAGTCAGTTATACATTGCCCTGTCGCTGTTATCCCTCAGGGGATAACAAAACACACACACAAAAAAAACAAGATTTATTGTTGGCGAAGCCACAAAATCCGGTGTGCAGGTGGACGGCGGGCAAAGTGCCCTCCCAGAGCCCTCGGGGTGTACAAACAAAACCCAGCGGTCCCACCCGCCCTCCCACCCCGCGGGCCTCGGGGAAAGTGTGTGCGGGCGGGCAGCGGGCGGCTCCGCGCCTCGAGGGGCTAGGCTGCCCTGTTCCCTGGAGGGCTGGGGCACGCTGGTGGCCTAGCAATGCCCAGTGCGTGACAGTGCTGTCCCTCTCCCTCCCTGGGTGCAGGCGGCAGACGGCAGAGGAGCGGGAGGCGGAGCGGCAGCAGGCGAGCCGACTCATGCTGCAGCTGCAACACGACGCCTTCCAGAAGAGTCTCAACGACTCCATCCAGCCCGACCCGCTCTGTCTGCACAACTCGTCGCTCTTTGCTCTACAGAACCTGCAGCCCTGGGAGGAGGACAGTTCCAAGGTCCCCGCTGTCACCTCGCTGGTGTGAGCCACCAGCGCGCACCGTAGCTACAGATCGCCGCCCCCACCAGGCGGGGCGCCCGGGTCCCCCAGCCGGGCTGGGAAGGGAAGCTGGGCCGAGAGGGGCAGGGCGGCCCGGCTCGCGTGGGCCCTGGGGCGCGCTGCACAGTACCGGCCGCGGAGGGGGGCTGGGCCCGGGTCCGCGCGACTGCACAATCCGAGCCCCCGCCCCGCGCCCTGTCCCGCCCCAGGCCCGGGCCTGACAAAGAAGCGCCTTACGTTACTCCGCCCCGCGCCCGCACCCCCGGGCTGGGCGCCTGTATTATACTTTGTACTTTTGCCCAAACGTGTAAATAATAAAAGTTTTGGCTTTTTTCTTTAGAAACCGGCCACCTGCTTCCCCTGCGGGGCCGCTGGAGGAGGGGCAGCCGACCCGGCGACTGGGGAAGCGCCCGGGGCCGGAGGGGGGGGGCACCCTGCGTTTAGGCTGGGTGTACGCCTCTCCTTTTCCGTTCCTTTTATTTAAGTCGTTTTATTTAATAAAAAGTTAGCTATTTCACTTAATGCCGCTTTTATTTCGTTTTCGTTCCTCGAACGCTCAGCGACCCCGGCCCATGCGTCCCACCCCTATGGCGAACGCAGCCGGTGTGCGCGGTCGCGTCCAGGTCTGCGAGCTACACTGGCTTCGCCCCAGCCCGAACCCCGGCCCGGGGCCCCGCGGAGGATGCGCCGTGCAGGTCAGTTGCAGCCAGTCGCCCGAAGCCGGTTGCCGGCGGGGTGGGAGTGGATTTGGGATCCAGTCCCGCGGTGCTGGGAAAGGAAAGTTCAGTCCTGAGCGGGTTCTGAGTCCGCAGCAGATCAAATTCACCTGGTGGGTGGGAAGAGAACTTTTTGCAGCTGGAGAGGAAACGCTGGACGCTCTCATATCCAGCTTTGGCTCTTTCCAGAGGGCCGGCGCCACTTGTGGACCGGACTCTAAGGGATCTGGGCGTCCTGCGAGCACAGGGCCCAGACACAGTACGGGCTTCTAATACGTGGGGTTTTCGCAAGATCCCAGGTGGAGTATGACGTTATACGACGTCACAGCGATCTTCACTACACTACTTCACTATTCCACTTGACAGGAGGGATGGGGTGCCCCAACTCCCAGAACCCTAAGCCTGTGTGTAGCAGCAGCGTGGCGTTGTCTCAGATTTCTAACGACTGAACTTTCTAGATTGCGAGATCCAGAGCAAAGGGTCCCTTCCAGCCACGATAAAATGCACCCTTGTCCCTTGATTTTTTTCCCCCTTTATCATTCTTGTGGTCTTTTAAAAACATCTCTCCATTCTTTCTCTACCGTATTGTCTATTCTTTCCGTTTGGTCCCTGCTCTCCGTATGCTGTTCTGTGTGTGCCGTTGTCGTCGTGGTTTCTTTCCTTTATGGTTTTAGGCTTTACAATTTGTTCTCTGTTGCCTTTAATTTCTCCGAGCCCAATTCTTTTTCGTAGCCACTTTTCCTGCAGATTCTGCTCAGCCCCTTCCCGCCCCCGCTCCCCGCCCCGCTTCTGTCTTATCTTTTTGTTGCTGTTGCTCCCTTCCTCCTTTCTCAGAATCTCTTCGCCTCCGTTTCGGTCTTTGTCTCTTTTTCCTGTTTTTATTCTTCCTCCAGACTCCGCTCCCTTTAGCTCCCAGCAGCTAAACACTTTGGGGGGAGTGTCCTCTCCCTACCCCAGCAGCTCCACCCCACCCCACTGACTCTCTCAGAGCCAAGCACCGCCCTGCAGGCTGTGGCACTTGGGAATCTTCGTTGTAAGCGGGCCGAGGTGTTGACAACCCTTACGAGGCTGGTGGAGGGAAAGCTCGGCTAAGGGGACGCCCCAATCCCAGCTCTTATCCATCCTCACTCGCACCTTCAAGCCCTTCTAACCCTAAATCCGCGCCTCTTAGGATTTAACAGACACGGGGTTGGGGAAATTAAGGTGACTCAGGCTTCGGGTCTCCTCCCGAGATGTGTTCTTGAAATGATCTTATTTACTCTGCTGAAAAGCTTGAAGAGCGTGGTCAGGAGGTGGAAAAAGTTGGCCCTCTGCCTGGAGAGGAGGCCCTTCTTTGCCAGGCCATCAGTTCATCCCTCAGGGCTGTGGTCTCTGTTTGGGTCCTCCAGGATTCGTTCTATTGCGCCGTAATAAGGCCTACCGGTTTTGTTTCTCTCAATTATTTGTGTTGTTCTGACAGGGTCAACCTCGATCCTTAAACCTCTGGGGGCACATGCCTTGTCTTTTTCTTCCTTAAAGGCTCTTCGTCTTGCACAAAAGGGCTCTGGTTAAGAAGCCCAAGAGTTAGGTGAGCGGCTGGAGTCCTCTCACTCGTTGCCTTAACTAGTTCGAGGTCTCTGAGCCATTTGCCCCAACCAAACCTTGCTGAATTAGATGATGGGTACCAGTCTGATTGAGTTAGGAGACTAAGCCAGATCTCACGCGTGTGGTCCTGGTGAGGCAACCATCTCTTGCCCAGCTCCCCCAGACCAGAGTGGGCTCCCCCAGCGGGTGGGAGTGTTGTACCTTCCACTCATTACCTGCCAAGTCCCTAAACCTTCCTTTCTGCTATTGTGCGGGGTGAGAGGCGGGATGAGAGGCCGAGGGTTAAGAGATTAAGAGATACTGCTCTCGGTCTCCCCACTGAGAGGACCGTGGGCTAGGGTGGGGCCACGACCAGGGTCAGGCAAGCTTAGAGGTTGAGCTGAAGGAACAAGGGCTCCTCCTTAGTGATGCTCCCTCAGCCTTAGGCCGGGCCGCCAACGGGTGAGTGCGGCACCGGAGCGCCTGCACAACGGAAGCCGCCGAGGCTGCACCATCTGAATCCTCTTGACCCTTCTCAGTAGCCTTCTTCGTTGCACCCATTTTACAGATCTGAGGCTGCCTGGCTGGCCGAACCACTGCGTAGCGCAGGATCACCTTGCGCGGGGTTTCAAGGCAGCACCTAGCGCCCACCTGGAAAAGGCATCCAGGGCCAGGGACAAGGCTTCCAGGAGCTAGATTTGATAGCTAGTGCGATGTGGGACTGAGGGACGCTAGGCCACTCGCCACATCAGAGCCCTGCAGAGGAAGCCAGAAAAACTTCGGGTCAGTCGCCTGCGTCTGCAAGAGAAAAGGCGACTCTGCCAGCGGTATTTGGTTAGGGTGGGTTTTACACCCTCTAGGTGTGGATGCCCTCCCCAGTTTGTTGATAGAAACGCGGAGGCCCAGAGAAGTTCCGAAGTTAGCTCTGACTGGTAGGCGCAACGCCTGGACGTTCTTGCCCGCCAGCAACCGCTTTGCCCAGTGCTTGGCCTATCCGGGCAGGAAAGGGTACGGAGCTTAACCTGAGGGTGAGAAGGCGGTCTAGTGCAGTCACCCTGACGAGAGGTTCACAGGCCTCAGTGAGGCTGAAGGGTCTTCCCACTCGCACTTGAGCAGTGGACAGGGCCTGGGAGTTGAAAGGGCGTCCAGCGTCTCCGGCATCCCTGCCGAGCCTGCCGGGCCATTTTCACCACGTACGCACAAGAGAGGAAGCCACCCCAGGATAATGGATCCAGCGACCACCCCAAGCCGGGCAGCCAGAGCGTGAGGCAGGCCAAGCACAGTGCCATCCCCCCCAAGAGGGCGACCGCACCCCACTCAGGGACAGGCGGACCTGGAGTGCCAGTTTAGAAGCCACGGAGTGTGACCTCTCAACTACCATCCACTCTCACGAGCTGAGAGAACGGCAGGCATAGCAGGGCCTAAATTACAGCCATGTCACCCAGAAGGGTCCTGGGAACCTTCCCCCCCCCCCATCCTGATCTCAGCCTGGGCACAACTAAAGCCGAGGCGGGAAAAGACCAGCATTTGGTGGCCCGCATTCGGTAATAGTGAGGGTTTCCTAAGGTCGCGGCGGTTTTCCATGCGCCCCCACTTTTTCAAGCAGTGCTCGCTCCGCTCGGTGACCAAGGTCACAGCCCGGGCGGTGGTGTCTAGGTTCAGAATCCGACAGAATCCTAGTGGAATCCATCCCCCTTCGCACCTTCCATCGAGACACACCCAGGCACAGGGAGGCAGGGTCCTGGGTGGTCCGGCGTGAGTGACTTAGAAGTCTCAGCACCTTGTTTACTGACTCGGTTAAAAATAGGCCAAGACTGTTCAAGAAAAACAACCACAACAATGGCTTACGGTACAGTCGCTAATAAATTTATCACAAAAATAAAAGCATTTTAAAATACTTTCCATATTTAAAAAAATCTAATTGAACGTCTACTAATGGCATAGGGGCTTAATCAAAGTGTTGCTTGTTGGGGAAAGGGCAGACGCGGAACAGCGTCCTCCCTGGCTGGCGACACTGGTGGGCACCTCGGACCTGGACAGGGGCAGGCTTGTCAGTATCCTGACATTACCCATTGCGGTACCTCAGTGACTGTACCTGTCCCTCACTTCAGCTGAAACGGGTGTTCTCTTGTCAGACAGGCTGCCCGGTACGGAAGTATTTCTTAAACCCCTTTGGTATGCTCCCAGTCGGTGTGGGGAGGAAGCAGAACGGAAAAAGAAAGAATACGCAGCTGAACAGAACACTCGAGCTTTACTTTTTCCTTCCCACCATCCACCCTCCCATCTCTAGCAGTCTTGTGTTCCAGTTGTACCGGTGGGGAGCTGACAGAGAAGGCGAGCTGCCGGAGAACCTCGCTCTCACCCCTTAACTGTCTGGACTACAGTGACCGCTTTGTGCCCCTCGGCCCCACCACCACCTCTTGCTGGCTTTGGAGTCTGAACCAATGCTGTGTCCCTCCCTAGCCAACAGAAATCGTAGCTGGGAAAGCTCCTCCGCAGTGGGTTCGCTAGACAGGTTTGTGCTGATCCATACTCCCGATTTTGAGAAGCCAAATCTTCACGTAGTCAAGTCGCTGCCTGGCTTTAACAGCTCGCTGAGCAGGCCCTGCCCTGGATGCGCGCGGCGGATCTCAAGCTCTGTTGCTGGCGTCCTTTGGATGCGCAGAAACTCTTGAGCGCCTGGGACCTGGGTGGAGGGCGGCACACTCTTTGCCACCTTCGTCCGCCATTCAGGAGATCCCCCCCCCTTTTTTTTTGCTTCTGCCAGCAAAGGCCGCAGCAAACAAGAATGCTTAGGCTCCTGGGAAAGACAACGAGAAAGTGGCCCGCGTGACTCCCTGCGGGCTGGGTTCCCAGGGCAGGAGAAAGGGGTGCTGGATTCAGACCGCCTGAATATGCTAATAAGCAGTCGCACGTTCGCATCTGCCGTTTGGGCACCACAGCTGGGGCACTTTTGTTCCTAGGACAGAGTGAAGCTAAGGAAGATGGGGGTGGGGAAGGCAAAAAGGAAACCCAACCCTGGGAGGACCTATGAGCCCCCTCCACCCGCAGGGGTGGACTTTATTACCGCCTCCAGTTTCAGTTCGTTTGGGGCGGGGGAGTAAGGGGGGCTTCGAGCAAGGATGGCATAACGCCAGTCCTCAGCCCTGAGAGCCCCTTCAGAATTGCTGCCACCTGTACCCGGGCATGGTAGATCCGGAGGTGGGCTGTGAATGGCCAGCAGTAGCTGCACTGAGGGCGCCTGCGCGATCTGACAGATCCTCAGATAGCATGGGAGGTAGGTGCATACATACAACCCCCATTTTGCAGATGAGAAACTGAGGGACACCGCAGCATTTCAGGGCCCCGCTGATGCCAGGACATTAATGGAAGCCAAATAACCCCGGTTCACCAGCTTTACGCTGGAGGGGCCTCAGACCACCTTGTTATTAAAACTGAAGTCTTTGTGTGCCTGCCAAAGGGAATTCTGGCCGCTTTGAATATCATTATCTTTAGGCAGCACAGGATATAAACCAGAAAGTGGATCTGTTTATAAACATTATCTTGGGCTAGCTTTGCTCTGGCCTTCCTGGCCGGTCTCTTTAGAGTCTCTTGAAAGAAGTTGAAGGTACTCATTCTTGCGGTTTGAAGGAGCTGAGCGTCCTCCACTCACTGGTCCACTCCTCCTACCCCAGCTGAGACCAGGCTCTAGCGGACCCTTGTGGATTTGGATGTCACAGGTGGAGGCCTCAACCCCAGACTCTTCCTTGCAGGTCTAAGGAAGAGTGGTGTGGAATCGGGCAATGAAACCGTGGGCCCACCACACATACAGGGTTCTGGATTTGGCGGTTTTGCTGTCCAAGAGAATAAGCTGTCTTGTTCTGACCATCGGCCTCTTCTTCTGCAGCCAGGACAACTTAACTGTGACTGTTGTTAACCGCTCGGGAATTCTCCCACATGGAGACCTTCCATCTGCTCATACACAGAAGGAAGCAAAGCCAGGAACTCACAGCCAGTTAGAACTGTGTATGCCCAGGGCCAGCACCCCCACTCTCTTCAGCCTCCTACTGTAGCGGCTCCCTGGGGAAGAGAACTGGATTGTTGACTGATAGCTGAAAATCCAGATTATTCTGAGAGACTAGGTCATGGTGCCTCATGTGGCTTGTTCCTTTTGGTTGCTGATGTGTGGCACACTGTAGGTATTGTATTATTACAATAGTAGTAATAGTAAATAGCATTTATAGGTTATCTACTGTGGGTCAGGCAACGGACTAAGCATTTTACCCAAGTACCTTACACATTTTACCCTTAGAGCTAGCCTGGGAACTCAGCAGACATCAATATTCTGTTTTGGAGAACAGGAATGTGAGGTTTAGGGATATTAAAGTCTTCCTGGTGTCGAATAGAGTAGGGCCATCCAGCTGCTTTGACTGACTCCAGAGAAGAAAACTAATTTGTGCAAAGCACCTACTGTGTGCTGAGCTCTAGGCTCAAGATCTGCCTGGGTCCTTAAATACTCCTACAAAGGTCTAAAGCCCACTTTTTAGCTTTCCTGTGTGTTTGCCCAGGATCTAATGCTTCATCCACCAGCACCCCATCTATTTCCAGCTGCTGAAGCTTCCAATGGGTCTCTAAGCCAGCTTTGAAGTCTTTCATCCAGTCCAACACTCTGGTAAGGAGCAGCTGCAGTAATGGGGCTGGTCGCCACGGGAACAAGCACTGCCCTCCACAAGTGTATGCTGGGCTCTGTCTGGAGATGAGACCAGGTCAGGATGGGCAGGGGGCTGCCTAAACTGCCCAGTCAGGGTCCTTGCTGCTGCCCCTTGTCCTCCCCTCACCAATTTCTCTCCTCTTCCTCCCTCTCCTCTTCCTCACCCCTCCTTTCTTCTTCCTTTTCTCTTCCTTATCATTTCCTCTCCTCTTCTCTCTCCTTCCTTTCCTCTCTCCTCCTTTCATCCCTCACCGCACTTTCTGGAATCTTCCCCACCCACCTCCATCGGGGGCTTCTTTGATGAGGACTCCAGGCCTTTTATACAAGTCATGTCCAAAGCAGAGGAAGTTGGCATCTGTGCTGCCCCGATACATCTGAGATTTTGAGATCAAGTGAGATGGATTGCTTTGTGGGTCCTCAGATTCATCGGGTGGAGGAGCCAAAGGCCTTGAACCTGGAGTTATTAAATCCTGGGGGGGGGTGTCTAGACTGATGTCTTGGATTTCTTTCTTCCACAAAAACCAGTTTCTGCAAACCTGGCTGTGCAGTGTTCCAGCCTTTTATGGAGACTCTGTGATGTTCAGCCAAGTACTGTGCACTTAGTGGGTGGCTCTTGGAGTCTCCGTGACGTGCCACCCAGAGTGGGAGATCCACCCGGGAGTTGGCTGCCTGCACTTGGTGAGCTGAGGTCTGGGTCAGGGTCTACAGCTACCCTGCAAGTCGGTTGTGTGTGTTTCCTGGAAAGGAAGTTGAACCTGCACTGCATGTAGTTTAAAAGCAATTTGTCAGTGGCGACAATTTACAGAAATATATTCCTGTTGCAGCATCTCCCGATTGCTGGGATTTATGGCTTCATCTCTCAGCTTTGAAAGCACACTCGCATGCTCCAGCAAATGGAAAAATGTATGAACAATTTGTTGGCTTCTTTTTTTTATCAAGTTTCCCCAAATATGTAAACTCTGAGAGCGCCTTATTCTTTTTAAATGATCATTCATTTGTCTCCAGACTCTATCTTTTGGCACAATTTATTATTCTCTATTTCAAAAAACTTAAATGCATTTTGCATATTAGCACGTAACTCTTGCTCCTGTCTCCTCAGTTGTGGAAAGGGCTGGATTGCTTTTATAAAGAAAAAAATGGCTAATAAAATTGGCCTCAGCACCATTGCTCTGCAATTCTTATGAACAGTAAAGTGGTACTTACCGTCATTGATGTTAAAAGCTATTTCTAAATTATGGTGCCATTTATTATCTCTAGTGTCCAAAGTAAGTTTAAATGATGCTTATAATTCATGTTTTACCAAATTTCCTTTTCCCCCCGAGGATACCTCTGATTAACTTATGCACATTAAAGCGCTTTTTAAATTCTTCTTTTATTGCCATTATGCTCTGAAAATCTCAGCGATTCTCAAAAATGGGTAATAAACTTGAGATAAAATGCTGCAGTTTTAGATCAATGCTGACATATCACTGTGGTGATTTCTTCAGAGCTAAAGTGATAATGCCTCATATTTACGGGATATATACTAGGTTATTACTACAGTATTACCATTTTGTTCTAAGATGAAATGAGTAATTTGCCAATTTATTAAACAGTTACATTTAAGTATTGCTTAGGACATTACCACCCCAATCTGTTTACTTAGCTTGAAGAGTCACCATTAAGATACCCTGTTTATTTAGGTAAAATTTGTAATCATCATGCCTTCCATTAACCAACTTATTTTTCTGCAAGGCTAATTGTCTGGAAATGAGTTTCTTCTTATTTACTGTGCTACATTCTGCTTAGCTGGCTAAAAATGTCACCCCAGCAAGAAGTGCTAGGGAAATTAATAATACATACAGAGAACAGTTTTAATTAGTATAATACCAAATGTTAATAAAAGATTTATGACGCCTTAAGAAAGTTCTAACAGAAGTGATCTTATCAGCTTCAGGCACTGTTTGTCCAGAGGGTTCTGCAGTGGCTACGCCCTCTACCGGAAGTTGGATTTGGGTGATTTCTCCCATTCTGTGAGAATTCCTGGAAGCACAGGCTAGAAATGGGGAGCTCCCCTTAAAAGGACATTTGCAGGGAGCTGGGTGGGAAGCACGTGGCAGGGGAGGAGGCCTCAGGGTCTGGAAGCAGGGTGCCAATGGTAGCTAGTCTTCTACTGGGAAAGGAACCATCCAGGCCAGCTGAATGACTTTCTGGGCACTTCCTGGGGCACCAGAACTTTGAGAAAGAAGCCCAGGCTACTACTAGTTCAAAAGCCACAGAGAGCTGGGCAGATGGGCACATGGGTAAAGGCTGAGTAACGGCTCTTGAGCTGTTGTCTGCACACATACACACATAGGTATACACACACACACACACACACACACACACACATCTGTTTTCCTCCCAAAGTGTGGACAGTGTGTTTTCCTCATGTGGCAGCAGGAGCCAAAGCCTGAAGGGTCAGTCCCAGTGCTAAGGCTGTAATCAGGCAGTGGAAAGGGTTTGAACCAGGTGTGTGAGCCTCCTGAGACGCAGCCCTTACCACCCGGCTGGCTGGCTGCAAGCCTTCTGCATCATTCTACCAAATGAGGGTCCAGATGGGGACACTGAGTCAAGTCATTGGTTCTTCCTATGGGCTGATGGTTCCTTAGCCCTTAGCTGTGGTCGTTTCTTCGTGTCCACACTTTTCTTGCTGTGGAGTGATCTGGGAAGTGCAAGGGGTCTTTCTTGCCTTTATTAGATCAGTAACTGGCATTTAGTAGGCAGTTTTAGAAGGTTTTAAAGGAGGTGGTGGTGGCACACTCCTTTAATCCCAGTACTCGGAAGGCAGAGACAGGCAGATCTCTGTGAGTTCAAGGCCAGCCTGGTCTACATGAGTTCCAGGACAGCTAGGGCTGTTACACAGAGAAACCCTGTCTTGAAAAACCATTAAAAGGGGACGGGGAACAAATGGAAAAAATGGGTACAGCTTCGCAGTAGCTGAAACCAGAGGCCAGCACAACATGCACCCCAGTGGGTGGGATATAAGAGCTTATTTATTACTGTTGCTGGTTTTTAGCTCCCAAGGACCAGGTCTCAGGAGCAGGGGGAGTCCTTCCTACAGTGAGCTGTTTCGTTTTTTGCACACATAATAAAATCTGACCAAGCCACCGACTTTCCTAAAATTCTCTCCAATTCAAGAAACTCCATCTCAGGAGGCACTTGCGGGCTAATGCCTCTTTTATCCACCTCTTGATTAAAAAGAAACAACAAAACCAACAAAAGTTCTTGGAAAGAAGTCTTCCAGGCTATGTGACAAAACGACTCAGATCACTTCTAGGAACAGATACACAATGGGGGCTGGGGAGATGGCTCAGCGGTTAAGAGCACTAACTGCTCCTTCGGAGGTCCTGAGTTCAATTCCCAGCAGCTACGTGGTGGCTCACAACCATTTGTAATGAGATCTGGTGCCCTCTTCTGGCATGCAGGCAAACATGCTGGCAGAACATTATATACATAATAAATAAATCTAAGAAAGAAAGAAAGAAAGAAAGAAAGAAAGAAAGAAAGAAAGAAAGAAAGAAAGAAAGAAAGAAAGAAAGAAAGAAAGAAAGAAAGAAAGAAAAAGAAGCCACCCTGAGGAGCTGGAGAGATGGCTCAGAGGTTAAGAGCACTACATGCTCTTCCAAAGGTCCTGAGCTCAATTCCCAACAACCACATGGTGGCTCACAACCATCTTTAATGGGGTCTGGTGCCCTCTTCTGGCCTGTAGGCATACACACAGACAGAATATTGTATACATAATAAATAAATAAATATTTAGAAAAAAAAAAGAAGCTACCCTGAGGAGGCACAGGAGGCTCTCCTGTAGCACCCTGCTTTTCAGGAATAAAAAACAAACTATAAGAGGCTAGAGAGATGTCTCAGTAGTTAAGAGCACTGGCTGCTCTTTCAGAGGTCCTGAGTTCAATTTCCAGCAACCTCAAGGTAGCTCACAGCCATCTATAGTGGGATCTGACGCCCTCTTCTGGCATAAAGGTGTACATGCAGATGAAACATTCACATAGAAAATAAATTTTTAAAAAACTGTGGCCTATCCTCAGCATTGGGAAGGAACATAGTACTGAGACAGGCCACAGCATGAAAGGACCTTGAAATCATGACATCGCATGAAAGAAGGCACACACAGAAGGATGCATATGGGCCTGGCAGTGGTGGCGCACGCCTTTAATCCCAGCATTTAGGAAGCAGAGGCAGGCAGATCTCTGTGAGTTCAAGCCCAGCCTGGTCTACAGAGCAAGTTCCAGGTCAGGTCCCAAAGCTACAGAGAGAAATCCTGTCTCGAAGAAGAAAAATAAAAAGGCTGCATATGCTATGATGCCACTTGTGTGAAATGTCCAGAAGAGGTGGATTCACAGATGCAGATGGGGGAGTAGCCTCAACAGAAAGGAGACACAGAAAGGGGAATAATTACCTAATGGGGAGAGGCTTTTTTAGGTGATGAAACTTGATACCAGCGATGGCTGCATAGTGTTACAGAGGCACCAAGGCATGAACTGAAACGTGTGTTGATTTATTAGTCATAACCCTCCTACCTCAGCTTCCTGAGTGCTGAGATTACAGGCAAGCACCTGGCCCGATGTGACATGAATTTCACTTCATTTTAAAAAACAAAACACTGCTCAGGAACACCAGTGTCCAAAGTTACAAATTCCTACAGGGACCGGGTGGTGGTGGCGCACGCCTTTAATCCCAGCACTCGGGAGGCAGAGGCAGGCGGATCTCTGTGAGTTCAGACCAGCCTGGTCTACAGAGCTAGTTCCAGGGCAGGCTCCAAAGCCACAGAGAAACCCTGTCTCGAAAAACCAAAAAAAAAAAAAAAAAAAAAATTCCTACAGGTTCATCTTAGCAATGACTGCAAGAATGGAAACCAGAGTGACCATATGCCCATCAATTTGAAGTGAGCTATTCAAAATCAGTCCTTCCAAGTCAGCTATTAAAACACTGGGAAAATGGAAAATGGACAGATGCACTAGACAGTGGAATGGTTTAGTTACAAAACAGCTTGCATGTTACACGTCATTAAAATACACACATACTAGCTGGGTGGTGGTGGCACATGCCTTTAATCCCAGCACTCAGGAGGCAGAGGCAGGTCGATCTCTGTGAGTTTAAGATCAGCCTGGTCTACAAAGAGAGTTCCAGGTCAGTCAGAGCTGTTACACAGAGAAACCCTGTCTCGAAAACACACACACACACACACACACACACACACAGAGAGAGAGAGAGAGAGAGAGAGAGAGAGAGAGAGAGAGAGAGAGAGGAGAGACTGGAGCGATGGCTCAGCAGTTAAGAGCACTGACTACTCTTCCAGAGTACACGGGATTCATTCCCAGCATCCACATGGCAGCTCACAACTGTCTGTAATTCCAGTTCCAAGGGACCTGACTCCCAAGGCAAAACACCAGGACACATAAGATGATAATAATAATCATAATCACACACATAGAGGTGCTCTGTGGGGCAAATGAGGACACACAGACCAACATCTGATGTCCACAAGGTCACAGCTGAAGAGAGAACGCTGGGACAGAAGACACTCACTTTGTGAACTGTGAAAGAGTTGGGGACACTTTGAAAGCACATGAATATATTTTTGGAGTAAATTTTAAAAGAATGTTTTTAATATTTTCAGTCATATTTATGTGTCCTGTGTCTGTGTGTGAATATATAAACAGGAGTACTGGTACCCAGATCCCCCTGGGGCTGAAGTGAAAGGCGGCTGTGAGTCACTCCGCGTGCATGCTGAGGACCGAACCTGGGACCTACCTCTGCAAGAGCAGTAAGCACTCTCAGCCACCAAGCCATTTCTCCTGCCTGATGTGAATATATTCTCATTAAGTCATGAGTTACAATAACGTGCAAGATGCAGATGGGTAATAAACACAAAACAGACACCATCCTGCCACTGAATGGTGCAGCTTTGTGTAATTCCTGGCTTTGCTATTGTTGCTTTCTGTGCAGAGACAAGGGCCTGGTGCGTGTTAGACAAGTACTCAGCATGAGCTTAACCCTAGCCATGTTGGACTTTTTTGAACACCAAGGTTTGTTGTGTGATGTTTTACTCTTTTGGCTTTTTTTGGGGGGGGGGGTCCACCACTCAGCTCCCAAATAAATCATACACAGAGGCTTATTCTTAGTTATGAATGCCTGGCCTTAGCTTGTTTCTGACCAACTTGTCTTATCTTAAATTATCCTGTCTACCTTTTGCCTCTGGGGTTTTATCTCTCTCTGTTTCTTTTTCTTTCTTTTTTTTTTTTTTGTTTTGTTTTTTTTGAGACAGGGTTTCTCTGTAGCTTTGGAGCCTGTCCTGGAACTAGCTCTTGTAGACAAGGCTGGCCTCGAATACACAAAGCTCCGCCTGCCTCTTCCTCCCAAGAGCTGAGATTAAAGGCATGTGCCACCACCACCAGGCCTCTCTCTGTTTCTATATACCTCTCTTTACCTCTTTCTCCATGACTTGCTGTGTAGCTGGGTAGACGGCTCCTGGTGTCCTCCTCTGTGTGCTCTCTTGTTCCTCTTCTTCCTTGTTTCTCCTTCTATTTATACTCTCTTCTTGCCAGCCCCACCTATCCTTGCTCCTGACTCGCGCTATTAGCCATTGAACCCTTTATTAGACCATCCGATGTTTCAGACAGGCAAAGAATCACAGCTTCACAAAGTTAAACAAATGCAGCATAAACAAAAGCAACACATCTTAAAATAATATTCCCCCAACAAAGGTTTGGAGGTTTTTTCTTTATTATTGCTATTACTATTATTAATAATAATCATTTTAAAAAGAAAAGAAACAACTAAAGACAGAGTCAGGCCTTCCTGCATGACCTCCTGTGTCTTATGTTGGTTCAAGGCTTGAGATCAGGAGCTTGGGCCCCAACCACGGAGTTTTTAAATGAACCACATTTGCCTGAGATTTTTCAGAACCCGGATTAGAGACTCAGAACAGGCAATGCTCATGAGCCAGTGTGAGAGAGGACTCCGCCAAGCACCCAAGCTGAGCGCCTGGGGAAGCGCTTCGTCACCCTGTGCAAGGTGCTTTTGCCCTGAATGATTGTCAGGATTTCCTGTCTTCATCTTGCCTTGCCTTCGTCTGCAGTGGCCGGAGTTCAGGAAGGGGACCAATTGCTTGAATTAAATGTTCTTTCAGGCACCTAACACCAATGCCTATGGTTTTGTAGCTTGCCTTTCTATGGCTTGTTCTCAAACATAGCCAGCATTTTCATCTCTGTCATTCTTTAAGTGACAGGATTCTTAGACACTAGAGGAACAGAATCAATGGGCAATGTGGGCCTTCAGTGCTTGTATGTTTCAGGTATACATACCGTGCATACCTGTGCGCATATACCATGATGGCCTCGTGTCAAAATACTCAAGGCAGAAGAGAGCCAATGTTTCCCTTCTGTTTTCAATGTATTATTTTCTCTTGGATCTAAATAATTAATAAGGAGGCCCTTTGCCATAATTAAAATGGATGTCCCTACATGTCAACACCAATAGCTTTTCCAGTTAATGAATGCATTCCGATCCTCAGCCCTGATGGCCACACTGCAGAGAGTGCTGGGGGATTGCAGTGGCCGAAAGAAGCCAGATGAGCTCCGCTCTGTGGAGAGAAAGCAGAAGCCCGAGAGCTAACCCCAGCTTTGACCAGATGGTGAGCCAGGCACAAAAGGGCCTTGCAGGGGTAGGCAGCTTGAGGGCTCAGGGCCTCTGGGCTATGTTTGCCTTCCAGGGTCCTCTTTCTCCTCCAGAACCTGCAGTGAAACCTCTCCCTGAAAGGGGAAGGGGCAGAATCTGGAACCTTCTAGGTAGAGTTAGCCAGTTATAAATAACAGTCAGCCTGGCGGTGGTGGCACTCACCTTTAATCCCAGCACTCGGGAGGCAGAGGCAGGTGGATCTCTGTGAGTTCGAGGCCAGCCTGGTCTACAGAGTGAGTTCCAGGACAGGCAGGGCTATGACACAAAGAAACCCTGTCTCATAAAACCAATAACTATATATATCAAAGGCTCAGAGTGCTCAGAGTCAAAACACACTTCTTCTACTAGTCTGTGACCATAAAAATCAGCCCTTTTTGGGGTCAGGGCTTTAGCCTGGAGGTAGAGAACTTACCTCCAATGCCCAGGGGTCTGGTTCCATCCCCAGCCCCACGGGTGAAGGGTAGGTGAACCCCATGTTCACTGCAACACAGTTCCCAGGAAGCAACCTAAACATCCATGAAAGGAGGCATGATGGAGAAAATGTAGTAGACAGAGACCACGGAATCCTGTTGAGAAGGCAGTCCTGCCATTGGTGAGGGCATGGATGCACCTGAAGGGTATTGTGTTAAGTGAGTAAGCCAGACCCAGGGAGTCGGATGCTGGGTGATGCAGGCTGAACTTATGGATATAGAGTGGGCTGGTGGGTACCACAGCTGGGAATGGGGAATGGGTGTATCCTGCCAGTAAGACAGCCTGGAAGCCTGAGAGCTAAGCTCACAGCGGGATGGCTGCTGTTGAGTGACTGTGTTTGCATTTCAAAATTGCCAAGGAGGAAATTTCAGGTGTTTTGGTAGCTGAGGTGATAGGCATGTAAATTCATGCTTATCATGTATGCGCATATTAAAATGGCGATTGTACCCCCATAAATACACATAATTGTTATATTTCAGTTAGAGTATTTCAGAGGACTGGAAATGTAGTGATAGAGGGCTTACCTAGCACCCATAAAACCTTAGGTTATGGGGCCAGGGGAAGGACACAGTGGGGCTGGAGAGATGGCTCAGCTGTAAACAGCACTTGCTGCTATCACAGAGAACCCAGGTTCAGTTCCTACCCACATGGCAGCTCACAGCCATCTGTAACTCCAGATCCGGGCGATCCCATTCCCTCTTCTGATCTTTGCAGGTACCAGGCATACACATGGTACATACACATGCGTACATAGAGGGAAAATGCTCACACACATTGTAGTAGTCTGAATGAGAATGACCCCCACATGCTTATATATTAAAATGCTTGGTCCCCAGTTGGTGGAACCTTTAAGAAAGGGTTAGGAGGTGTGGCCTTGTTGGAGGAGGCATGTCACTAGGGGTGAGCTTTGAGGTTTCAAAAGCCCACACTGTTGTGAGTTAGCTCTCTGGGCCTTGGGTTTGGAGATCAGAATGTAAGCTCTCAGCTATTGCTCCAGAGCAATGTCGCCTGTCTGCTGCCCTGCTTCCGTCATGGCGGTCAGGAACTCACCCTCTAAATCTGTAAGCCCTAGAAACTGTTTCCTCTGTAAGACACCTTGGTCATGGTTTCTTATAACAGTGGCCGAAAAGTAACTAAGACAGATGTAAATTAAAGCAAGCAAATCCTTAAAAAGGAAAAAGTGTACACACAGAGACACTCACACACACCACCTCTGCCCTGGAGAACTTGCAGTGGATACTGGCGGGTAGATGTTGATCAAGAGAACAGAATGTTCAGGGACTGGGCGCGAAGGGAAATGATGGACAAAGAAGTTTACAGGCCAACCATGCTGGTGCCCTGGAATGGAAAGTGAGACAGGAATGGGGAGTGGGGCAGAAACTGGGCCAGAGATTAATGGGGAGAAGGGAGCCCTCAGCAGGGCCGTCTTGGAGCTAGGAGGGCTTCTTGAGTGCATACTGGTGACTGGTGAATTTTGCCGGAGAAGGGGGAATGGTGGAGGGGAAGCAGTTCAAGACACGGTTTCTCTGTAGCTTTGGAGCCTGTGCTGGAACTTGCTCTGCAGACCAGGCTGGCCTCGAACTCAGAGAACGATCCTCCGATTCGGCTGTCTCCCAAGTATAGGGATTAAAGGAGCATACCACTACCGCCTGGCTGAAACATTGTCCTTTTAAAAAATCCTTTATGGAGTGGGGAAGATGGCTCTGCCAGTGGCTAAAAGGCATTGCTGCTGTTCTTCCAGAAGACCTGAGTAGTTAGTTCCAGCACCACATCAGGCGACTTATAAGCATATGTTAAGTCAAGCTCCACGGGACCCAGGGCCCTCTTTCAGCCTCCATTGGAACCAAACACAGGTACTCATACCCACATACAGACACACTAACATAATTAAATATAAAAAGCAAACTCTAAAAATATTTACATTGCCAGAGGGTGGTGGTACATGCCTTTAATCCCAGCACTTGGGAGGTAGAGGCAGATGGATCTCAGTGAGTTCAAGGCCAGCCTTGTCTTCAAAGCAAGTTCCAGGACAGCTAGGACTGTTGCACATAGAAATCCTGTCTTGAAACAAACAAACAAACAAAAAACTACTTAAAAATTTTACATTTGCTTTTAACCCCAGCACTCAGGAGGTAGAAGCAGGTAGATCTCTGGGTTTGAGGCCAGCCTGGTCTACAGAGTGAGTTCCAGGACAGCCAGGGATACACAGAGAAATGTTGTCTAGAAAAACCACACATGCGCGTGCACGTGCACACACACACACACACACACACAATTCTAGTGTCTAATGCTTTAAGGAAAAACTCAAAGATGGCTTACTCCCACTAAAGGGAAGGGGGTGGAAGTGGGTGGGGTAGGAAACCATAGGTCCTGGCTGCAAAGGGCTTTTCTGGAGGAGCCTAGAGGTACTGTGGCAGGGTAGGAGATCTAAGATGGAAGTAGCTTGCTGTCTCGGGTAATGCTTTTGCTTTGCTTAGCTTTTGGTTTCATCACAGAATTTTATTACGCAGCCCATGTTGGTCTAGAACTTGTGATTGCCGGTCATCTTGTCTCCAACCTCCTGAGTGCTAGGATTACAGATTTATACCTCTAGGCCTAGCTCAAAAAAAAAAAAAAAAAAAAAAAAGAAAAGAAAAAGACTGCTTCGAGTCAGCAGGAGGCTACAAGTGTTTTGCCTCAAAAGAGAAACTGTAATTAAGGGGGAAATCCCACGGGCTGTACCTCCAAAGTTGTGTGTAATATATGGCCTATTTGCAAAATATTGCAAAAGAAATCTGGCAGATTGTTGGATGCCGAAGCCCTGGAGCTACCCCACCACACCACCACACACACATACACGCTGGGTCTCAGTAGGGCTCTTCCCCTCCTAAGTGCACACTGTGAAGTATTGAGAAGGCAGAAACCTAATCCACTATGGGTGGCTTTTAGAAGGGAGAGTTTGGGAGGCAATTATGGTTAGATAAGGCCAGGCAGGGAGACCCATTGATCCATACCCTTTTCTAAGGGAGCCTAGAAGACACACCTGCACTCCAGTGCTGTATTTTGCCCTGGGATGCCCTGTGCCCCTTGGTACTCTGCCAGTAAGAAGGTCAAGACCAGATCCGCCCCCATCCCCCACCTTGGACTAGACCAGAGAGCGGGTTGGAACTTTCGAAGTAACTCTGCAGGTAAGGTCAGGTCTGGTCAGGTCTGGTCAGGTCGGTGGTAGGGCCCAGGCCCGCCCGCCCGCCCGCTGTGGCGTGCTCCCTGGGCCTGCGCGGTGCATGGATGAATCCTACCCGGGCCACACTAGAGAGCTGACTCAGCCTCCAAAACAGCATGCGCCAGGAACTGTTTGCTTGCAAGACCGAGCACACAAGCCTGTACCCTGAGTCTGCGTTGAGGGTGCTGTCTGGAGGAATCACTCGTAGGATGCCAATTCTTTCAATCACTGTAGTGTTAGTTTAGGATGCTGGACAGCCCTCTTAATCCTCCTCCCTCCCCTATCCTGACTTCTTGCTCTCGCTTGGGCCTCCCTCGCCCCCTGCGATCCAGAGCTTCTCAGGTTCCCCCACTTCTCTCCAACCTGCCCTTGGCTATGGGCGCCCCACCTCCTTTGCCCAAACACAGCGGGCTGGGAGATCCAAAGCTTTAGGAGCGGGCTGCTGCTCCTCGCCCTCTACCAAGCTGGGCGGAGAGCTGGAGGATTAAATCCCACTGCCTGGCCCGGGTGGCAGGCTGTCTAGAAGCCCGCAGGAGGTTCGCGACCCAGCCGCCCCTCCGGAAGGCGCTTGCACGGGTGCCTGGCTCCCGCTTAGCCCGCAGCGAAGGCCTGCCATAGTGCTTGCACCCGGAGTTCTCCGACCATCAAACCCGGCTTAGCCACACCATATAGTAAGCTCTGTGGCCTCGCTCAAAATTCTGCGTGCACAAGCTTTGTGTACTGCGCTGCCCAAACAGCACATCTGTGAAGCGACAAGCTGTGGGCAAGAACGTCTTGACAGTCCCTCTTTCCGCGTGTTCCTCTCGTGACGGAAGTCTCAGGCTTGTCATTTTTAATGATTCCCTGGCATTCCCTTGCTAGTTCCGCCCTGTGTGCAAGGCCAGCTCTGTGACTGCCCCCAGTGTTCAGAGACCTGTTATCATCTTGAAATTCCTAAAGGAGCAAGGGATTTCACTCTTTCATATCGCAGTGGCTTCTCCCTGGTACCAAGTCCAGAGGACCCTGGCTGTAAGCATTATAAATGGAGCAGGGACAACAATCCAGAAAGGGATAAACAAAGATAGTGCAGCAATAACAAAAGATTACATGCTGTGTTGACAAGAGGGACCAAAGCAGACACCCTCAAATACTGTTGACAGGACAGTTAATTGTTCAGTCTTCTGTAGTGCAATTCAACAATGTCTTTCTTGATTAAAAAATGTTCATTCTCTTTTAATGATTCCACACCCAAGTTTTTAGTAAATAGGTGAAGTTCTCTGCTTATTCAAATAAGTGTGTACAAGGTAACTCATTACAGCATCATTTTAAAAAGCAATTGATTATAATCGGCCTAAATGAATCTCAATAGGGACTCATTTAATAACAAGGATTACCTGTGTCATGAAATCCTTTGTTAACTATTTAAGAAAGGGTCTGATAGGAACTATCTCTAGATCTGTGGCAAAGGGGAAAGCCAGGTACCAAATGGCACATTACATAAAAAGGTCTCCATGCATATATAATGAGTAGACCAACTCTGGGGGGGGGGGTGAATGAAGACCTGAACCAAGAACTGGTATACTGACTGTTCTAAGGAGCTCAACAGATTTTTCACTGTGGTAGCTATTGGTTTGGTTTGGTTTGGTTGAGTCAAATCACAACCGAATCTTTAAATCTTTTTTTCCCCCAAGACAGGGTTTCTCTGTAGCTTTGGAGCCTGTCCTGAACTAGCTCTTGTAGATCAGGCTGGCCTCAAATTCACAGAAATCCACCTGCCTCTGCCTCCCAAGTGCTGGGATTAAAGGTGTATGCCACCACCGCCCCCTCACAGCCAAATCTTGTAATGGCTGACCCATCTTTGCAACCTGCTACCCTTTAAAAAAAAAAAAAAGATCTATGAACTGACTGGACATGGTGGTACAAGTCTTTAATCCCAGTACATGGGAGGCAGAGGCAAATGGATCTCTGTGAATCCTTATGAATTCAAGACCAGCCTGGTCTATCTAGTAAGTTCCAGGACAGCTAGGGCTAGGTAGAGAGATCTGTCTCAAGAAAAAAAAAGATCACTTATTTGTGTGCATGGGGGTATGTCTGTGTGTGTGCACATGTGTGAAGATAACCCAAGAGTGGTGAAAGGGTGTCAGAACCCCAAGAGTTACAAGTGGCTGTGAACTACCTGGGTGCTAGAAACTGAACTGTCCACTGCAAGCGTAGCAAGGACCGCTAACCAAGGAACCATCTTTCCAGGCCAGTAGCCACTCTTTTTTCATGTTTTACTCTCCTGCATTTCAGTTGTTTATAATCACCCATGGTTCAAAATATTAAAGGGGGCGGGGTAGGAAGCTGAAGAAAGAAATGGCTCAGTGGTTAAGAGCACTGGCTGCTCTTCCAGAGTATGAGGGTTCAATTCCCAGCACCCACATGGCAGCTCACACATGTCTGTAACTCCAGTTCCAGATTTCTGACACATGCAGGCAAAACACCAATGAACATTAAAAAAAAGAAAATAAATTCTTCAAAAAACAAAAAAGCTGGGCGGTGGTGGCACATACCTTTAATCCCAGCATTCAGGAGGCAGAGGTAGATGGATCTCTGTGAGTTTGAAGGCCAGCTTTGTCTACAGAATGAGTTCTAGGACAACCAGAGAAATCAGACACACAGAGAAATCCTGCCTTGAAAAAACAATATATAGTATATTAATTATATTAACTAATATAGTAGTAAATGGAAATTTCTAGAAAATCATTTCATAACTTTTTTTTTCTGTTTTTGGCTTTTCCAAACAGGGTTTTGTCTTTTTTAATGGTTTTATTTAACTTTATTTTATGTGTATTGGTGTGAAGGTGTCAGATCCCCTGCAACTGGATCTTCAGACAGTTGTGAGCTGCTATGTGGGTGCTGGGAATTGAACCCGGGTCCTCTGGAAGAGGAGTCAGTGTTCTTAACCACCAAGCCATCTCTCCAGCCCCCCAGACAGGGTTTTTTTTGTGTGGCCTTGACTTTCCTAGAACTCATTTTGTAGACCAGGCTGGCCTTGAACTCACAGAGATCCACCTGCCTCTACCTCCGGAGTGCTGGGATTAAAGGAGTACACCATCACCGCCCCGCCTCTACATAACTTTTAAGCTGTGCACCTTTCTAAGCATGTCATCTCATCGCCACACTCTTAAAATGGAATCTTTACTTGCAGCGTATCCATGCTGCCTATGCTCCTTAGCAGCCATCTTTGTTGTTGAGTATGAGTAAGTCTGTTTGATTTGGTGATGACCTCAAAGCACAAGGGTGGCGATGCCAAGATGGCTCCACATGTGAAGCGTGGAAAGACAGGGCACTGCGTGAAGATGATACAGCAGATCTATGAAAAAACTTAAGTTTGAGAGTTCAGTGCTGTCCAAGGTTTGGGACATGTGCTGGTGAGGGCTCAGTTCTGGAGTGTTTATCACCACAGACAGTGGAGACTTCTCGATCGATACCCCTCCTAGACGTTCAGATTCCTTTTTATTTTCCTCTGTGTGCTTTTCATCAACTCCAAACACTTAATACTTAAAGATGTAGAAATAAAAGAGAAAAAACCATGCAAGCAGACTATCAGGAAAGCGAGGCTTCCCAAACAGCACTGCTGGGAACTCAGGCTTCAGGCTTGGAGTTACCAAGACTCAAGGGCCCCTTGAGCTCAGTTTTGGATTGCCATGATGATAAGTTGACATTTCCCTCTGGGGTTGCCATAAGGTCACAAGGGGTGATTCTTGTTCAATTCAGAGCAAGAGGAAAACCTCTTATTGAGTCCACGTGTTCTCTATGTTTTGAAAACAAGAGCATAATGTGGCTGTCCCAACTCCCCCTGCTAGCAGGCAGGAAACCCAGAGACAAACTCAAGCATAATTACTGGTTAGCCATGTCAACTGTATGGTGTAAGATTCTTCTGTTCCCTGGATTCGGTTTTCCAATTCTAGTACGTGTTCTTTGTTCTGGCTTCCCTATTTTTATTTTACATTAGATTGATTTTGCTGTGCATGAGCTAAGATAATATTCAGGATTTCCCATGGACTTATTTTCTTCCTTACCTTTCCTTGCCTCCGCCCCCAATCCCCCCCCCCATTCTCTCCCAAACTTCTAGACCAGGTGGCCTTGCCTGGGGGAAGGGATGTCACTGTAGAAGGAGGAGAAAAATCTCGTGCATTTCAAAGCCCAAGCCCCAGAGGTGAAGGACTAGAGCAGCAGCTTTGAAAGAAGAGGTTCAGTCAGGCTTGAGGGGGAAGGGGAGAAAGGAAGTTGGAAGCTAGGCAAGAGCAGAAACCTGAAGCTGGTGGAATATAATAGTTAGCCCAAAGCACCCAAGACCAACTCTCAGAGTTCCCTGTACCATGGGTGACACAGGAACTATGTACGAAGACTGCTCTGAGCCAAGGAAGAGCACCAGGAATGGCTCAGAGCCTTGTGGTTGAGAATGAGGACCAGTGGGCACATCCTTTGTCTGTGGTCCAAGGCTGAGGTGAGACACTTAGTCATCACCAGATGCCAGCCATCATAGACAATGGTGAGAACAAATGTCTCAGGCTTAGAACTTAGATCAACCCCTAAAAATCCAGAGTTCAGTTGTGATGAACAAGCTACCATGCTAATCAGAGGAACTGAGTTGCCCTGTTTAGAAATACAGAGGTCATAAACCCAAGTGTTTCTACAGCAAAACCCTCAGTGGAGTGGAATGGACCAGAATGTAGAATTAGATCAAACAAAGAGCCTTATCCTGAAAGGGATCATTTCTGGACCCTTCTGCAAAAGGATGCTCCAAGACAGATTGTCCCCTGAGGAGCCACATCAGTGGGCTCTCTGCTGAGGATAGCATCTCCATACTGGAGACAGCTAGAACAAGAGCTTTCTGTCTCAGCCAGAGGGATCTGGTCCTGCACAGGGTGAGGCTTCATGATGCAGGCAAGAAGCAGCTCTAGGAGGAAGCTCTTTGGACTAGTATCACCATCCATAAATGTTGTTTGGAGTAACAGGTGACTGACGCTCTGGTCTGGAAGCTTCTGCTAGCTGGGCTCCAGAGCTTTCTGTCACCGAAGGAGATTGCTTTTGTCATCTGCCCCGGGTTGTCTTATCAGTCTGACCGTTTCTTTACCTGTCTTTCAAATGAGCATAAGAATAATTTCTTCGTGGGGGACTGGCGCTGAACAGATGTTCGCAAAACCCCCTCAGGATCGCCATGACAGGTCCCTCAGTAGGAATGAGATTGTGGTTATGTAATAATTTCTCCTTCTAGTTTTGATTAAAAAATGATACATGCGCATCTATGTGCACAAATGTGTCAGTGCTGATGGGGACATGCGCACTGGAACCGGGTGCACACATATGGAGAAGGACGGTGTCCCCAGAGCAACATCTCAGAACAATCACATCACAGCAGGAAAAACGGCCGAGAGGAATCATCATTTTAAGAAGCTGAGACATTTGCGACCTATGGGTGACAGAGACCTGTGGCCAGGACAATCAGAGGCCACTGAGCCTCACGGAACCCTTGAGCATGGCCATACAGCAGTCTCTAGTGCCCTCTGCTGTAATTCGGGAAACAAACGCTTCTTTAGGGAGCGGTAAACAGTGCTGCGGGGAAGGAAAGCAATGGTGCTCTCTCCTCACAAGTTTCTACCTGGCTTGTTTCACTTACCGTAACATCCTCCTCGACAACACAGCAGGGTGACTACAATTTACAACTTATTGATTTTGTGAAGAACAAGAGGGAGGTGTTTGATGGCTCCCAGTGCGAGGAAGGGCTAGAAATGCCAGAGATCATCATTGCATGTTGTGTGTGTGCATTGGAGTATTCATTGAACTATGTATTGTATATGTGAAATTACTATATGTCAATTTAGAAGTGTCTCCACGTTGACTTGACCTTGCCTTACTACTGTTTTCAGTTCTGTGTGTCTGGGGCTGTTTTTCTTGTCATCACGGGGATGGAAACCAACAGGAAATAGATCAAATACTAGCATGGACAAGGTCAGGGTCTTCTGGCGACATCTAAAAAGGGAATCAGGGTCATTTTCCTTCTAACATTTCTTTCCTTTTCATTCCTTTGTTCATCAAGCAGCAGAATGCTAACATTTGGACCTACGTGTAGCCTCCTTAGCTGGCTTGGTCCCTCTGCCTGTGACTTTCTGTCACACCTGGGTAGGGCTCAGAGATGGAGTGCTCATTTAGTCTGTAAGTGAAAAGGATATTTGCCCATTAATTTCAACTCTGGCACTCCAAGCTCCATATAAGGCAGAGTTAATATAATCTCACTTCAGATGACACTCGGAGGAACAGGAAGACAATTTGTGGGGGGAAAGGAATAAGAGGCAGAGCACATTTACCAGGAATGTTAATATTTACTCCTGCGCACTTGGTATCTGGGAGATGGCATAGTCGCTAAGTGGGGATTACATCTTCAATTAAGTAGTGGTAGCTGGGGACCTGGTGATGTTTCACAGAGGGAAACTGCCGAAATCATACTTTAAGGAGAATAATTTTTTTAAAAGCTACAAAAAAATTGAAAGAGAAGCCCTAGGGAAAAAAATAGAGGGAACATTTCTGTTTAGGGAATCCTAATATTTTGGCTGAACACATTATGTAAAATTAAATACTATTTTAAACCAAGGAGATATGATATCTAATTAAGTTTTTGTGGTTGATGAGCTTAGAGAGGATTGTGAACGTTACATTCATTGAACCGCAAGAAGTAGAAAAATTAAATAACACAGTCCTGTAGTGACTTCAGCCAGACATCCAGGCAGACTTCCGTGCTCTGCCTCCAGTCGGCCCCTCCTTACAGCTCACTGAAGACAAGGAAGACGGGTAAGAGAATGTGTACAGCGAGCTCATGAGATCTCAGGACAGCCCAGAGAGCTTGCATCCAGGTTGTCAGTCTCATTCCCAAGTGGTGGCAATGGATGCCAGAGGCCCAGGGTCTGATCTCACAGGTCACACCAGGGGAAGAGTGGGAAAAGGACAAAACCGCAGGCGTTCAGGGGTTCTGCTGCTGCTGCTGCTGCCGCCCAGGGTGGGCTGTTGTTTGCAGAAAGGCACTAAGGGGAGCCAGGGCTGCTTCTGTGATGGATCAGTCGCTAGACAGTGCTGAGGTTAAAGGCTCTTGGGAACTGCAGACTTTCAATGGGAGTTAAATACCAGAAGTACAGGATTAGGTTAAAAGAGATTTTAAAATTATTTTTTGAAATGTTGAGTTTTTGTTGTTGTCGTTTGTTTTGGGAGGTTTTGCTTCTTGTTTTTAATTGTTTTTGTTTTTTGTTTGTTTGTTTTGGTTTTTTGAGATGGAGTTTTTCTGTGTAACAGCCCTAGCTGTCCTGGAATTCACTTTGTTAACCAGGCTGGCTTCAAACTCACAGAGATCCACCTGCCACTGCCTCCTGAGTGCTGGGATTAAAGGTGTGCACCGCTACTGCCTGGCTTGAGATGTTGAGTTTTAAAATGAATGGTTGCATGAATGCATGCTCAGTCACTTTATACAAGGACTTTTAAAGTGGAGGGAACTTTACTGTTCTTGCAGAGGACCTGGGTGCAGTTCCCAGGCACCCATATGGTGGTTCATAACCATCCATTACTTCAGTTCCAGACAATTCAACCTTCCCTTCTGACCTTCTGGGACACCAGGCACATACACATACATGTATGCAAAATGCTCATGGACATTAAAACAAATAAATCTAAGTAAAACAAAAAATGTTTAAGAAACTACCATGTGCCAGTCCTGGTAGGATTTTCCTGTTCTCTCAGCTACTTAGAAAACTGAGGCAGGTTTCTAAGAAAACTCTAAGTAGCTGAGAGAACAGGAAAATCCTACCAGGACTGGCACATGGTAGTTTCTTAAACATTTTTTGTTTTACTTAGATTTATTTGTTTTAATCATTTAATGTTTTAATCATTTAAGCCCAGCAGCTCAAGACCAGCCTGGGGCCTGGCATGGTGGCACACTCCTTTAATCCCAGCACCTGGGAGACAGAGGCAGGTGGATCTCTGTGAGTTTGAGGCCAGCCAGGGTTATATAGAGAGATTCTGTCTCAAAACAAAACAACAAGAACAAAAAGACCAGAAAGAAGAAAGAGAAGAAGGATGGGAGGGGGAGAAAGGGAGAAAGAAAGGTGCACTGGCTGGTTTTGTGTGTCAACTTGACACAAGCTGGAGTCATCACAGAGGAAGGAGCCTCAGCTGAGGAAATGCCGCCATGAGATCCAGCTGTAAGGCATTTTCTCAATTAGAGATCCATGGAGGAGGACCCAGTTCATTGTAGGGGGTGCCATTCCTAGGCTGGTTGTCCTAAGTTCTTATAAGAAAGTTCTTATAAGAAAGTAGGCTGTGCAAAGCCATAATGGGCAAACCAGTAAGCAGCACCCCTCCATGCCTCTACATCAGCTCCTGCCTCCAGTTTCCTGTCCTGCTTGAGTTCCTGTCCTGACTTCCTTCAGTGATGACTAGCAATGTAGAACTATAAGCCAAATAAACCCTTTCCTCCCAACTCGCTTTTGGTCATAGTGTTTCATCACAGCAATAGTAACCCTAACTAAGGCAGAAGGAAAGTGGGGAAATTACTACATGATTTTCAGTATTTATTTTATTTTATTTTATTTTTTGGTTTTTCCAGACAGGGTTTCTCTGTAGCCTGTCCTGGAACTAGCTCTTGTAGATCAGGCTGGTCTCGAACTCACAGAGATCCGCCTGCCTCTGCCTCCCACGTGCTGGGATTAAAGGTGTGTGCCACCACCGCCCGGCGATTTTCAGTAATTTTTACCCTGAACAGTAAATTGAGGGAAACTGAAATACCAATATGCCAACAGGATACACAGATGAGACGACAAGACTCCACGGCCAAACAGTGTATTCATGATAGTTCATTGATTTTTCCCTTTAAATCAACTGCACAGCAAGTATAACAAAAGAACCAACTTACCTTTTAAAAGTTAACCTGGGGCCTGGAGAGATGACTCAGCAGCTAAGAGCACTGGCTGCTCTTGCAGAGGACCCAGGCTCACATCCCAGCACCCACATGGAAGCTCACAATCATCTGTAACTCCAGTTCCAGGGGATCGATCCCCTCTTCTGACCTCCACAGGCACCAAACACACATGTGATACAATATACACACACAGGCAAAATACCCGTACATTTAACATGAAGAGTTTTTTTTAAAAAAAAAAAAGAAAGAAATTTTAGTTTCAGTATTATTTATTTGTTCCCTAGCTCATGACATAAAAAATAAAATAAAAGCAGAGCCATATTGATATTGAGGGAAAGGAGGGTAAGGAGAGTCCTCCAGGACATTACTCACACAGGTGACAGAGATTTGGTCAGAGGGTTATGTGAAATCAGGATACCCAAATTCTGTCTTGACAATGGAAAGTTGTTTGAGCAATTACAAGTGAGGAGTGAGCTCCAAGAAGCTGCTCCTTCCTGGTCCATTTTGCTCCAAAATTTGCTGTGAGTGAAAGAAGTATTAAAAATAGACGGCCAGGGCAGGCAAGTGGCTCTGAGAGGCACTCGGGCACTCACAAGCAGGACTCTAGAAATGCCCCTCATTTAACAAATTGCACCGTTAAAAGTCATAATAGGTCTAAAAGCCATTCTTGAAAGAACTTACAAAGTAATTTGACCTACATAATCGCCTTGTTAAATTCATTTGATATCATCAGACAGTTAGTGAAATATGCATAGTGCATTATATTAAAGAGAAAAGTACCCCTCAATTGGTATCTGATGTGCACTTTGCCAACGTAGCTATTAGTTGCCTATAAAACTCCTAGACATGATTTGATTTGATTTGATTACCGTGAGATCATTTTACTTTGTAACGTATAGTGGGGGGGACATTGCAGATCTGCCCCTGCTTACTAGGAAATATTTAACAAAGAATGTTTTATTTATTAGCATAAAGAGACACTGTGGGTTACTGGGTGATTAAAGTGATGATTCAGCTGCCACGCTCGTCAAAAGTACAGCTGTAATTCAATAGCACGGCGACAGCCAGTCTCTGCCTTGATCTACGCTCCCGCGAACTGGCCCTGAGAGCGGGGCATCGCCTTCTTCAAACGATCTTCGCAGATTTCTGTAATTGAACATTATCAAAAGCAAACAGCAGCAGCGCTAAATCCACAGAGTGACTTCTCAATTATGAATTTACTTTCTATCTGCGGGAACCCCGGTATTTTATCTTCGTATTTCCCATGTCCCAAATCAATAACCAAGAATTATATTTAATGTCTCTAATCTTTGTGGGCAACACAAATTTTGTTTGAAGAGACCCAGTCGATGTGCATGAGAAGAAGTACAGATGAGCGAGAAGAAGAATAGGGATCTAGCAGGTTCAGGTCATCCTGGGCCCTGGCATGAGCTTTAGGTTTAAATGAGACAAGAGCAAGAGGACTGCATAACTAAGCAGTTGGTCAAGGAGGGAAACACAGTGTTTTCCTAAAAAACAAAACTGAGTGGAGGGGCTGAGGCAAGGGGATTGGGCATCTGAGGCTGTCTGGGACAATACTGTATGACCTTATACCAGAAACCAAAACAGAAACAAAAAATTAAGAAAATTCAATAAAGGGATCAAAGACAGTGCCTATGTTCTTTAAATACCACTGTCTGTTTAATACAGAAAGCTGAAAAGTGAAAAAACAAAATGAAAAAAAGCTTATTTATTTATTGTTTTTTGAGGACAGGGTTTCTCTGTAGCTTTGGAACTAGCTCTTGTAGACCAGGCTGGCCTTGAACTCACAGATATCTACCTGCCTCTGCCTCCTGAGTGCTGGGATTAAAGGCGGACGCCACCACCACACGGCAAGAAGCTTAGTTTTTAAAATGTCGAATTGAGCATGATTACTATTTTGCACTTATTATTCCTTTGGTTTGTGCCAATGTAACCTGTGTTACCAGAGCCACTCCATGTCAACGTGAAATTTACCGTTCTTGCTTGTTTAATGAAAGCATTTAGTGCATTTCCACTGTTCGTATTTTAATCTATTTTTAAGAATTTTATCACTTTTTTTTGTTTTGTTTTGGTTTTGGTTTTTCCAGACAGGTTTTCTCTATTTAATAGTCCTGATTGTCCTGGAGCTCGCCCTGTAGACCAGGCTGGCCTCGAATTCTCTAAAATCCTCCTGCCTCTGCCTCCCAAGTGCTGGGATTAAAGGCGTGTGCCATCACCGCCCAGCAAATTTTATTACTTTTTTTAGAAGAGAATATTTGATGATAATTTCACTTTGCTTACACGTAGAAACATGAACTAGCCACCCCATAAAACACTAGGCTGATCCTTTTTATAACGGGCTTATGATCACGAGCCACAAAGAAAATAGTCAGTTTGTTCCTTACACTTCCATACTGTGTTCTTTGCTGTTCAAGATAAAGTTGGCGATATTTCAAGGTATAAAACATTACAGATTCTGCTCTACTTTAAATCCATGCCAGGATATGCCACAGACCCCCTTCTCGATAATGATGCAACCGGTCCTGCCGGTTAGCTCCACAGCGCCCTCTGCTGTGACTGCGGGGCTTTGTTTCTTCTAATGATGCAGCCCGCGCAGGAGACAAAACCGTCTTTCAACAAAGGCCTTCACTGGCTAAGGGCAGGCTGTCAGCTTTTAGGAAGCAGAATCTGAAAGCTGACAATGGGCCCAAATCCAAGCCAACTTGAGTGTTCCCTGACTGAACCCCAGGGCCTTCTATCCTGCCTTCTGGCTGCCTGTGTCCAGTCTGTACCGGGCGTTGTATGAAGGTTTTCAGATCTGAGCTGCCCACTTCCCCATTCCCCTTCTGGTCAGGGTTTACCTCTGGGTTGTTTCTGTCTCTATAAGAGGGATGAGCCCTCACTCAATTGTTCAGACCACACCTAGGAGCTGTGATTTCTCTTTCTCATTCGGCGAGACAGTTCAGAAATAGCTGTGGAGAACTAAAGAAGCAGGTATAGAAGGCAGAACAACGTACTTACTGGAGAAAATGAGAAACGCTGATGGAAAAAGAGAAGAGATACCCTCTCCAGTGGGGAGTCCTGCCTACAGACAGGAGCTAGGACCGGTTTGTACTGTCCCTGACTCTCTTTAGGCAGGGATGGATCGTCTTTTGATGGGCTCAACCTTTATCAGGCAGTGCAAAGAACAGAAGACTCTGTTTTAAATTTCTCAGATGTCCGGCTCTGATTTAAAATATAAATGACATATGTTTGGGCAGCACACCTACAATTCAGAAACTGAACAAGTTGGGGCGTGCTCAGGATAAAGATCTTCTGCTCTTCATGGGCACTGTACACACACATACAGATAGACCCGCAGGCAAGACACCCATGCACACAAAAGAAATAAGTACAATTTATTATTTTTTAATGTGTATATGCATGTGTTCTCTCTCTCTCTCTCTCAATCTGTCTCTCTCTCTCTTTATGTGTGGGTGATATTTTGGCAAAGAATGTGGCTGGTTTTGCCCTTGTCCTAAAACTCTGCCTGAGGCTAAATTGAAGATTTTTTGGATCAATGGCATGCGTGGTCAGAAGAGATTTCAAGGCAGCCTAGTATTGACTGTGCTGTACTGTTATTGGTAATCACTCTCTTTTTTCCCTTCCTTTGGTTTTTCAAGACAGGGTTTCTCTGGCTGTATGGGAACTCACTTTGTAAACCAGGCTGGCCTCGAACTCACCTGCCTCTGGTACTAAAGGCGTGTGCCGCCTCACCCAGCTGGTAATCACTCCTACGTAGACCTATAATGAAAAGGAGCAAGCTGGACAAGGAGAGATACCAAGTGTACAAGTGTGAGGAGAAAGGGAGCACCAGAGCTCACAGAGAGAGAAAGTTTAAAGAAAAGTCTGAAGCTAAATGGAAGAAAGGGAATGGTAACCTCAGGGCAAGACCCCTCCTGGCTAAGTTTGCAATTTGTGCAAAGGAATCAAAGGAAAACTTAATCAGTGAAGGGAGCCATCAACAATAGAAAGCTGATAGAGAAGAAACTGCAGGAGGGTTTGAGTTCCAGCCCCAGCGTTCCAGTCTAGCAGCAGAATTGGACTGCTTCCACTTGGTTCCGACTTTAGAGTCAAGGATACAAACCAGGCAGTGGTGGCGCACGCCTCTAGTATCAGCCCTTGGGAGGCAGTGACAGGTGGAGCTCTGAAGTCTGAGGCCAACCTGGTCTACAAAGTGAGTTCCAGGATATCCAAGGCTGTTACACAGAGAAACTCCCTTTCGAAAAACAAAACAAGACAAGATAATAGAAAAGGGTTGTGAAATCTACCCCTGTGCCTAAAGAGAGCCACTGAGGCCAGGCATGTGTCAGGGGTGTCCCTGCACAGAGACCTAGGAAAGGCATAGCAGGAAGTGAAGATGGAGCCTGGATTGTGTTGGGGACCCCGAGATGGCCTAGGAAATGCCAGAGCTGTGAGATACCGGCCAATGAGAGGGGCAGACAGGGAGCGGAACCAGTCTAAGAGAAATAAGTGTGTTGCAGTTCACAAAGCTGAAAGGAGTTGGAGATCTGGAGAGAATTTTGACATCAGACGTGGAGATGGAGAGTTGGCCTTGCTGGTTTTAGGTCTTGCTTCGGTCCAGGTTTTCCTCACATGCTCCCTTTACCCCTTATGGAATGGTGATGTATATTCCAGGTCATTGTATGTTGGAAGTATGTGACCTTTTTTTAAATCTTAATTTAACAGGGGGTTATGGTTAAGATTGCCACAAGTCTCAGAAAGACTTTGAACTTTGGACTTTTAAACAGTGTTGAGTCTGTGATAGACTATGGGTACTTTGGAAGTTGGATTAAAAGCACTTTGCTTTACAGATTTGGCTACAAGCCTATGAGGGCCAGGGAGGAGGTGTGGTGGCTTGAATAAGAATGGCCCCGATAGCATCATATATTCCTGCATGCTCAGTCACCAGGAAATAACTATCTGAATAGATTAGAAAAATCAGGAGTTGTGCCCTTATTAGAAGAAGTGTGTCACCAGCGGGTGGGCTGTGAGGTTTCAGGCCTAGTCTCTCACTCTCTGGGCCTGTAGATGAGCATGTGGCTCTCAGCTGCTGCTCCGGGGCCACAAATGCTGCCATGCTGATAGTGGACCAAATCTCTAAAACCGTAAGCCAGTTCCGTGCTTTCTTTTAGAAGCGTAGCCTTGGTCATGGTGTCTCTTCACAGCAGGAGAACAGTGGCTAAGACAGTGTGCATGTGTGTATGCATTTGTGTGCATGTGGGTACATGTCTGGGTGCACATGTGTTGCAGATGGCTGTGAGTCGCCCAACTGCGGCACAGGCTTGGGGTGGTCTTCCTACTCTGCCTCTAGAGAGCTGGGGTTAAAGGTAAATGCTGTCACATCCCTGGCTGCCTTTGAACTCTGTGTTGCTGAAGAGCCTTGAATTCCTGGACCTCTGGCCTCCTTCCCCAACCCACCCTCAACCCAGCAAGAGCTGGGATTACAGGAGTGCACCGCCAGGCCTGCGCCCAGCAACTGTTTTGTTTTTAACTTCTAAGGAGCTTCCATGGTTTTCTACAGTGACTCTTCTAATTCCCATCCCCACCAGCAGCTTGCAAAGAAGGGTTCCTTCTCACCTCTGAACAAGTGCTCCCTGTATTTTGTCTTTTTGGGTGCCCCAGACAGGGAGCTCATTGAGGTTTTGATTTGTGTTTCCCTGATAAGTTGTTGAACATCTTCTCAAATGTTTTCAGCTTCTAGAAAGTCTGAAAACACACACACACACCTACATATATATAGGGTATATATGTATATGGTATATATATTTCTATTGTTTCATTTGTACTATATATAGAATATATGTTATCATTTATAAAGAGGTAGTGGGGGACCGGTCCCACAAGGGGCTGTGGTGGGTCACCAAGGCCTCAGCGGGTCCCCTGGCAGGTGGCCTGAGGTCTCGGTGGGAGACAGAGTGAGTTTGGGTATAGAGTTTATTTAGTGCGTTGTGTAGGGGAAGGGGAGGGGGGGGGAGGCAGAAGTTGCTTCTCCAGAAGAAGGGCAGAAAGACAGAGAGGGAACTCGAGAGAGAAGTGAGATGGGGCGGGGGAGTGGGCGGTGCTTGTCTTTTAAAGGGACAGGGTACTCAGGTGACAGACTATATATATGTGTGTGTATGTGTATAAGTGTATTATATATTTATATTAGTTTGTAATTGTTGGCATTTCTTATGTATCTTGCATATCAACTCCAAAAATTGCAGTTTGTGAGTTGTTTCTTCACTGATAGAAGTTTTCCTTCGCTGTGCAGGATGTTTTTAGTGTGCCACAGTCCTGCTTGTTTATCTTTGTTGCCTGTTTCTGGAATAATACTCCCCACCCCTAACTTCACACTGCTGAGAGGCTTCCCACCCCTGCTGTGGGAACTATGGATTTGGAATTCTAGATAACATAGTTTCAGTTTTACAGGTTCAGAAAGTAACAGATTTGGGCAGTGGTGGCTCACGTCTTTAATCCTAGCACTTGGGGAGGAAGAGGCAAGTAGATCTCTGTGAGTTCCGAGGCCAGCCTGGTCTACAAGAGCTAGTTCCAGGACAGTCAGGGCTACACAGAAAAACCCCTGTCTCGAAAAATGAAAACAAACAAACAAAAAAAAGAGTAAGAGATCCACCTGGTTTTGTCCCATCTCCTTTAACTGTGTTTATCTTCCAAATAAAGGCAACATTTTTGCATAAAATCTTGCTGATCTTCTCTCTTGGAAAAGGACACAAACTGTTTACAGCGGCTCACACTGGAATCTCAGCACTGGAGAAGCTAGGGTGGAAGGATTCTGAGTTTGAGGTTGTCTGGATTACAAAACAATGAAACAGAGTCCCATCTTTTAGGTTCACTTCTAGCTCAGTCCTATCCACCTTTGAGAGCCTTCAAACCCTTGTGCTGTAGTTTTTTGTTAACTTTTATCACAGGACACGGAAGAAGAAAGCTACAGTCACAGAGAGTGGCTGCCTAGCAGACACAGTCCTTACATCCACTGTGTACCAGCGCCCCAGTTGTCCCTTGATCACCGCAGCCAGCACGGAAGTTGCCACTGTTCTGAGAAAAGCACAGAAGGAAGTTGCCAATCAGTATGCAGCCAGGTTCATGAAAACGGAAGAATGCAAATAAGAATAGGGAAAGTAAGAAGGGACACTTGATGCTTCCTGTTGTCTCGGGCACTGCTCTGTAAATCTCAGCAGAATCAGTCCTGTCTTGGGATCCAAGAGCTCAAGACCAGTAAGGCCCAACATCCAAAGGGTGGGAATCCTGGTTGTATACTGGTCATTGCTCTGGGGGGCAAATACTTCACCTTGGAGGGTGTTCCTCTAGCCCAGTGAGACCCTGTCATCTAGCCAGAAGTGTAAATGAATCTTTTCAAGGCCATTGCAAGTTCTATGAGAGCAGTTGCCTTGGTTTGTTTGTTTTGTTTTTGAAACAGTGTTTCTCTGTGTACCCCTGGCTGTCACTGAACTTGCTTTGTAGACCAGGCTGGCCTCAGAGGCAAGAGATCCACCTGCTTCCCTCTCCCAAGTGATGGGATTAAAGATGTGCACCACGGCCCGCCTGGTGAGGGCAGATGCTTCAGTTGGTGAATTCTGTGGGCATGAAACCATCCGCTGTAAAGTCAGAAGCTGATAGTGAAATCCACAGAGGGAGAGTTTTGACAGCAATCTGGTAAGTAAGTAAGGCAACTCTAGCCACAAAGTGTGGACTACAATCAGGACAGGACACAATCCTGTGGGATACAGAAGTGTCTCACTGAAAGCAATTGCCTTTGGGCTGTTTGATCCCCTGAGGAATGGGCTGCATGGAGGCCTGTAGTTGATCTTTATGGTGGTCTATTTGAGTCCATATTGCTAAACTTTTGCAAATCTTCCATTTTTTCCCTAAGAGTTTTTTGTTGTTGTTGTTTGTCTTTCTTTCTTTCTTCCTTCCTTTCTTTCTTTTTTTTTTTTTTTTGTGAGACAGGGTTTCTCTGTGTAACAGCCCTGGCTGTCCTGGAGCTCGCTCGGTAAACCAGGCAGGCTGGCCTCAGACTCACAGAGATCCACCTGCCTCTGCCTCCCGAGTGCCGAGTGCTAGGATTAAAGGTGTGCGCCACCTCCGCCTAGTTCCCCAAGAGTTTTGAAGGCAAGGGTGAAAGTCGCTGGGGAACCAGGCTGACTGAAGATGTCAGAGCAGGTCATCTGACCCACATGACGATTATGGTTCTTCTCTGCCGGTGCAGCCCTGGTAAGCAGTAACACGATGCAAGGACTTTTCATATTCTGCATCTTTTCAGAGGGGTTTGGCACCAATTTTCTAGTCATGTGCTTTCCAGGTCCCTGCCCATTGGTCAGTTAGTTACTGCCGTGAGTCGCTGTAGATCTGTGCCTCCAGTCATTACTTTTTTTTTATAATATTTATTTATTTATTATGTATACAATATTCTTTCTGCGTGTATGCCTGAAGGCCAGAAGAGGGCACCAGACCTCATTACAGATGGTTGTGAGCCACCATGTGGTTGCTGGGAATTGAACTCAGGACCTTTGGAAGAGCAGCCAGTGCTCTTAACCGCTGAGCCATCTCTCCAGCCCCCAGTCATTACTTTTGGTAGGTAGAATGAACATCCTCCTTAGTGCTCAGAGTTCTGTCATGAGAGCGTGTCTCTTCGCATGGTCCCTCGGGATGGTAGACAGAAGGAACAGTTATCTATTGCTAAGTAGCCACTCTAAAATTCATAGCTCAAAATAGCAATGAGGTGTTTTGCCCATGAATTTGCTACTGGGACAAGACCTGGCAGAGATGGCCCGTCTTTGTTCTATGTGGTGGCAGCTGGAAAACCTGAAGGATGGACTTTCAAATGGTCTCAATTATTTGGGTCATGATTTGAGGGTAGAGTCCTTCATGACAGGAAAGACTTATGGAAGGAGAGGCTCATGGTCGTGCCCACAGAAGGGAGGCTGCTTGCTCATGCCTCAGTAGAGCAGGAAGCAAAGTCAGAACACACATGAGGCTGGGGGGGGGTGAAGCCTCAGCATCACCCCCACAGCTCACCTGGGACCGGCGGCAGTTGGCAATCCCAGTTGGCACATCTCATTCCAGCCAGTGCGAGAGCCCAGAAGGGTTCAGCAGAAGGGCTGAGATTATCTCTAGATTATTGGCAGCTTTAAATCTAACCTTCAGGGCATGACTCATAGTAAGTTAGACTCACTCCGAGCAACTTATTTATGTCTTAGAACAAAATTTAATAGCAGGAGATGGAGAGATGACTTAGCTTTCGCTGAGGACCAGGGTTTAGTTCTCAGCATCCACAAGGCCACTCATAATATTCTGTAGCTCCAATTCCAGAGAATCCAATGCCTTCTTTCAGTCTTTACAGGAACTGCATGCACAGGGTGCACAGTCATGCACAGCCTGCAAAACACACATACCCATAAATACATATACAAATATGTATAAATGCATATTTAGGGCTGGAGAGATGGCTCAGTGGTTAAGAGCAATAACTGCTCTTTCAGAGGTCCTGAGTTCAATTCCCAGAAACCACATGGTGGCCACAACCATCTATAATGAGATCTGGTGCCCTCTTCTAGCCTGCAGGCAGGCATAACACTGTATATATAATAAATAAATAAATCTTTAAAATACATACATACATAATACATATTTTTTAAAAACCTTACTAGCAGTTTTGAAACATATGACCATTAGGAACTACTAATCTGAGGCAGAGGCAGGCAGATCTCTGTGAGTTCGAGACCAGCCTGGTCTACAGAGCTAGTTCCAGGACAGGCTCCAAAGCCACAAAGAAACCCTGTCTCAAAAAACCAAAAAAAAAAAAAAAAACAAAAACAAAAACAAGAACTACTAACCTGGCATCCAACAATCAATCTCCCACTTCCTTTTTCTTTGTTGTACAGGAGATTGAACTCAGGGTCTTACACATGTTAAGTAAATGTTTTACCTCTGAACTACAATCCCAGCCCAAGACCTCCCCCTCTCTCTTTCTCTCTTTCTCTTCGTGAGAGAAGGTTTCTCTGCGAAGCACTTGTTATCCTGAAACTTGTGGACAGGCTGGCCTTGAACTCAGAGATTAAAAGCGCGCGCCGCCACACCCAGCTCTGATCCTGTCTCTGAGAGAGAGAGAAAGAGAGAGAGAGAGAGAGAAAGAGAGAAGAATCTCTTATGAGAGAAGACAAAAGAGAGGATAGAAACATATTTCAGATAACAATAGCTAAGTTTTTCTAAAATTGATGTGACTGAATATCCAAACTCTAGGAAACTAACTCGGTGAACCCTGAGACAAAAGAAACACGAGAGGAAGTGTACCAAAGCACATTGGAATTCACATGCTTAAAGGGCAAAAAGAGATTCTTTTCCTTTCTCCCGCTCCTCTTCTCCCAGCCCCCATCCCTTTGGACAAGGTCTCATGTAGCCCAGGCTGATTCTGAACTCTAATCCTTCTGCCCCGACTTTCTCAAGTCCTGAGATCATAGGCATGCCAACCACACTGGTCTGAGGGAAAAGTCTTACATTCAGCCAGGGCCACCATGCCTAATCCCAGCACTCTAGAGGCTGAGGCAAGAGGATTGTGAGTTCAAGGCTTGTGTTGTGTAAGCATGCCTGTCTTGATAGCCACGGAGCAGGGGGAGGGCAGGAAGGACACGTTGCACAGAGAGAAACAAATAGACAAAAGCAGGCTGGGGATGCGGGTCAGTGGGAGAGCATGTGCTTGCCTGACATGCAGGGCCCTGGGGTCAATACCCAGCGCGGGAAAAATAAACCAAAACCACATCCAGTCACAAACAAAACTTCCAAACCTACAAACCAGACAGAATTCCTGCTTGGAAAAAAACAAAACAAAACAAAAAAACAAGAACAAAAAAAAAAAAAAATCTGGGGCTAAAAGAAAAAAGTTTAAAAAAAGAAAGAAAAGGAGAATTTTTTTTTTTTTTGGCTAAGAGATATTTGTGATGTCACATTAAAAACATGGTCCATGTAGTTCAAAAAAAGATAAATAGGACTTCATCAAAATTAAAAGTTTCCAAGACTAGGTGTAATGGCACAAATCTGTGGTTCTGATACTGGAGAGGCAGAGGCAAGAGGCTCCAGGCTAGTCCAAGTCTACACAGGGAATTCCAGATCAGCCAGGGCTGCATACCCTGTCTCAGAGCAGACAAAAGAAACCTCAAATAAAAGCTTCCATCCTTCAAAAGTTTTTGTTTGGTCATTTTTTGTTGTTATGCAGGATCTGACTGACCAGGCTGGCCCCTAACACACAGAGAACACTGCCACCTGAGTGCTGGGATTAAAGGCGTGCGCCACCATGCCTGCTTCTTCACCAATACAAACAAGAACAACAAAAGATGTTATGAGAATGAGATGACAAGTTACAGGCTGGGAGAGAGTTCTTACAAACCACAGGAAGGAGAAAAGACTGTCCAGAAGGAGAAAGTTCCTCCCCAAGTTAGCGGAAGATGGGAAATAAAATTTAGGACTGTAGCTCATGTGGAAAACACATAGTCAATATTCTTTCTAAAGTGGCAAGAGCAGAGCAAAAGACTTGAACAGACTTCGCAAATGTAGGGGAGGGAGGCTGGAAGATGTCTGGCTGTGCAGGCATGAGGACCTGTGTTTGTTTGGTTTTTTGGTTTTTTTTTTTTGTTTTGTTTTGTTTTTTTGAGGCAGGGTTTCTCTGTAGCTTTGGAGCCTATCCTGGAACTAGCTCTTGTAGACCAGGCTGGCCTCGAACTCACAGCGATCCGCCTGTCTCTGCCTCCCGAGTGCTAGGATTAAAGGCGTGCGCCACCACCGCCCAGCTGAGGACCTATGTTTGAATCCCCAGTATCCACATAAAAATTTTCAAATGCACCTGTCACCCCAGCACTGTGCAGGACACTCCAGGTTAGTGAGAAACCCTGTCTGAAGAGAATAAAGGGAAGGGTAAAGGAGCAGGACACCGGAAGTCCTTCTGCAGCCATATCTGTGCACATTACACGCACACACATACACACCACACACACACACGCACACACACTTTTTTAGAAGAATATGATATACATACAGGAAGGAGCATGGGAAAAGATGTTCACCAGAATCAGGGATCAGGGAAATGGGAATAAAAACCTAGGATGCAAACACACCCACTGGCCCTTCTAGGATGAGACTGTTGTCATATTGTTCTTGGATGCTGCTGGGGGCAAGGAAACAGGGACAACTTTTGAAAACAGTTTGGCGGTTTCTTGAATTTTTTTATTTTCGTTTTTGAAACAGGGTTTCTCTCTGTAGCCCTGGCTATCCTGAAACTCTGTAGAACAGGCTGGCCTTGAACTCACAGAGACCCATGTACCTTCATTTCCCTAGTGCTGAGATTACAGATGTGTGCCACCACTGCTTGGTTCTTGAACTGTTAAATGTAGATTTCTCAAATGACTTAGTCTTCCTGTTTCTATATGTTTATCTAAGAGAAGTTGTATGCCTACATGATCGTTGTCTACTGATACACCCAGAAGCTTTGGAGAAGAAACATTTCTCTTTTCAATTTATTGTTAATTGATGTAAAATACATCTATTTGTGATTTATGACATGTTTGTGAATATAGTGCACGGAATGGCCAATTCAATGTGAATCTGGGCATTTCTTCTCATTTCTGTTGTCATGTGCTGTAATATAAAATACAGTTGTAACAGATTCAATGCAATGCCCATCAAAATCCCAGCAAAATTCTTCAAAGACCTTGAAAGAATGGTACTCAACTTCATATGGAAAAGCAAAAACCCCAGGATAGCCAAAACAATCCTGTACAATAAAAGAACTTCTGGAGGCATCATAATCCCTGACTTCAAACTCTACTACAGAACTAGAGTACTGAAAACAGCCTGGTATTGGCATAAGAACAGACAAGAGGACCAATGGAACCGAATAGAAGACCCGGATATCAATCCACATATCTTCGAACACCTGATCTTTGAGAAGGAAGCAAAAAATATCAAATGGAAAAAAGAAAGCATATTTAACAAGTGGTGCCGGCATAACTGGATATCAACATGTAGGAGAATGAAAATAGACCCATATCTATCACCATGTACAAAACTCAAGTCTAAATGGATCGAAGACCTCAACATAAAGCCAGCCACACTGAACCCTATAGAAGAGAAAGTGGGAAGTACACTTGAATGCATTGGCACAGGGAACCACTTCCTAAATAGAACCCCAGCAGCACAGACACTGAGAGAAACAATTAATAAATGGGACCTCCTGAAACTGAAAAGCTTCTGTAAAGCAAAGGACACGGTCAATCAGACAAAACGACAGCCTACAGAATGGGAAAAGATCTTCACTAACCCCACATCAGACAGAGGTCTGGATCTCCAAAATATACAAAGAACTCAAGAAATTGAACACCAAAAGATCACATAACCCAATAAAAAAAAATGGAGTACAGACCTAAATAGAGAACTCTCAACAGAGGAATCTAAAATGGCTGAAAGACATTTAAGGAAATGTTCAACATCCTTAGTCATCAGAGAAATGCAAATCAAAACAACTCTGAGATTCCATCTTACACCTGTAGTGGTCAAGATCGCCGGGTGGTGGTGGTGCACGCCTTTAATCCCAGCACTCGGGAGGCAGAGGCAGGAGGATCTCTGTGAGTTCGAGCTCAGCCTGGTCTACAAGAGCTAGTTCCAGGACAGGCTCTAAAACTACAGAGAAACCCTGTCTCGAAAAACCAAAAGAATTTATTTGGGCTGGAGAGATGGCTCAGTGGTTAAGAGCACTGGCTGCTCTTCCAGAGGTCCTGAGTTCAATTTTCAGCAACCACATGGTGGCTTACAACCATCTGTAATGAGGTCTGGCACCCTCCTCTGGTGTGCAGGCATACATGGAGGGAGGCAGAATGTTGTATACATAATAAATAAATAAATAAATCTTTTTTTTTAAGTTCTTTTTTTTCTTTTGATTTTTATTTATTTATTAAATATACAACATTCTGCCTCCATGTATGCCCACACGCCAGAAGAGGGCACCAGATCTCATTACAGATGGCTGTGAGCCACCATGTGGTTGCTGGGAATTGAACTCAGGACCTCTGGAAGAACAGCCAGTGCTCTTAACCTCTGAGCCATCTCTCCAGTCCCTAAATAAATAAATCTTTTAAAAAAAAAAAAAGAATGGTCAAGATCAAAAACACTGATGACAACTTATGCTGGAGAGGTTGTGGGGAAAAGGGAACACTTCTGCATTGCTGGTGGGAAAAAAAAAGAAAAAGAAAAAAAAAGAAATCACTAGTTCCAGAACTATCCTCCTGCCAATATCCAAATCTGCAGATGGAAAGATGTATATTAAACAGCATGCTATATGTATATGTTAAAAACTGTTGAATGAGGGAGTTGGCCATAGGATTCTATTTCCATATTTCCTTTTTTTGTTTTGTTTTGTTTTTTTGAGACAGGGTTTCTCTGAGGCTTTGGAGCCTGTCGCCTGTCCTGGAACTAGCTCTTGTAGACCAGACTGGTCTCGAACTCACAGAGATCTGCCTGCCTCTGCCTCCCGAGTGCTGGGATTAAAGGCGTGCGCCACCACCGCCTGGCAATTTCCATGTTTTAAAACATGGTCAAAACTAATAATAAAAATGTGGAGTCATGCTGGAGAGATGGCTCAGAGATTAAGAGCACTGGCTGATCTTCCAAAGGTCCTAAGTTCAATTCCCAGCAACCACATGGTGGCTCACAACCATCTGCAATGAGATCTGGTGCCCTCTTCTGGCCTGCAGGCATACAAGGAGGCTGAACACTGTGTACACAATAAATAAATAAATCTTTAAAAAAAATGTGGAGTCATAAAAAAAGAGATAGTACATATTCTGTCGTAAGGGAATAGTATACAACTACTCATTGCACCTCAGTAAATTGTGTCGTGCAGAGACATCTCAGGCACACGAAGTGGGGAAGGCAGGAAGAGCCCCAGGAAGAGACACAACTCCCCGTTTGCAAAGAGTAAGAGGGTCTACCTACTTGGACATATGCTTGCAGGTTTCTGCCCTTTTACTATGAAAGTCCATTTATATTTGTTTGTTTTTCAAGTCTCCGGGCTGAGTCCAAAGTAGGCCCTCGGGAAGCATTAAAAACATTTTTTTTTAAAAACCATACCTATGAGCCAGGCGATGGTCTTTAACCCAGGAGGCAGATGCAGAGGCAGGCAGATCTCTGTGAGTTTGAGGCCAGCCTGGGCTACAGAGCTAGATCCATCCACGACAGCTAGGGCTGTTACACAGAGAACCTGTATAGGAAAAAAAAAACCAAAACAGAAAAACAAAAACAAAACCTATACCTATGGGGCTAGGGAGATAGATGCCTTAGTGGTGAGGGCACTGACTGTTCTTGCAGAGGACTGGGTTTGGTTCCCAGCACCCACATGGTGACTCACAACAGCATGCAGACCCAATTCCAGGGAATCCAGTGTCATCTTCTGATCTCCAAGTGCATGCATATGGTGCACAGACATACACTCAGGCATGCATGCATCTAATAAAATAAAATAAAAATAACTATCTGAACAGATACCAATTCTATGAGTTAATGGGACTCTGCTGCCGTTTTCACATATGAACATTTGTAGAGTGGTTACATGCATCCACCGTTCTACCTTTAGATGTCTCCTTCTCTTTCCCCAACACTTCCCACAGCTTCATATGATATAGCTTAAGAAATGGATTTGTTCAGCATTTACAAACGAGCTTGCATCAGAATAAAAATTTTCTGCACAGCAAAAGCCACATAACTAACTTCCTAAAGATTTCTTTTCGAGTGATTGGAGAGATGGCTCAGTGGTTAAGAGCACTGGCTGCTCTTCCAGGTTCAATTCCCAGCACCCACATGGATGTTCCCAACTATCTATAATTCCAGTTCCAGGGGACCTGACACTCAGAGCAAAGCACCAATGCACATAAAATTAAAAAAAAAAGACACCTTTTCAACTTTCAGCCTATCTCTTTCTTAAGCTCCTACATAGAAAAGAAAATACAAAATACTTGCACAGGACATTGTGTACTCATTTTTCTGCAAGTGTTTGGACCACATTCTTCTTTGCGGTTGCATAATACTCCACGGTGTATATATACATCACATTTTCTATATTTAATCATCTAATTCCATTGGCTTAGCTAGCGGGAATAGCAATACAATAAACAGGGGTGAAAAGTTTCTGTACCCCATAAGCCTCTCCACGATGCAGCTATCCAAATCAGACCAAATGAATCTGAATTAGAAAAAGGCCTGGTTTGAGGGGTAAAATGCTCCCAGATGATTTTCCCGCTCCCCAGAGAGGAGATGGGGAAGAGAAACCTAAAATCCTGTGTCTATTTTCTGGAGGCAGTTTAAGTACCCTGTGGGAGTGGTTTTGAGCATCTCTGGGGGAGGAACTGTGTTTAGCTTTCTGAGATGAAGCAGGGTTTGGGGAGAAAGAGATGGGGAAGGGGGATTGAGGTGCAGCTTCCAGTAGATCATTCTAGACTTTTTGGGTGTCTGGTTGCCAGAGACTGGGGTGGAGCTTCTCCCAGAACAATGGGCACACAGGGATCTCTATTGTATGCTGATTTTGGTTCCTTTAAACATATACCCCAAAGTGGTGCAACTAAATCACTGTAAATTTAGTTTTGAGGAACCTTCAGATTTCCTTAGTGGCTCTACTAATTCACATTCCCACAGAAAATATGTACATGCTCATTTTGCTCACATACATCAAAGTTTTTTTTTTTTTTTTTTTTTTTTTACAATAGATAGTCTAACTGGGGTTAAGAGACTATCATTGTGATTTGTATTTCTTTAATGGCTAATGATATTGAGCATTTTCATATATTTATTATTTATATTTCTTCTCTTGAGAAACATCTATTTAGATAACTCATTTTGATTAACCTATCGTTATTAAGGTCTTTAGTTTTTTTTAAAGTATATTTTGGAGCTTGTTTTTTGTCTGATGAATGGCTGGCAAACATTTTTCTTTCATTCTATGAGGTGTTTCTCTGCTCTGGTAGTTAACTGTGTGGCCTGTGCTGTGCTGAAAAATCTTTATTTTGAAGCAAGCTCATTTGTCAATTCTGTACAAGTCTGAGACTAACATCATATGAAGCTGTGTTCAGATATTCACAAGGAAATGTGTACTAAGATAATTACTAAGATACAAATTGACTTTATTATTTTGTTTTTTGAGACAAGATCTTACGATGTAGCCTTGGCTATCCTGGAACTCACTCTGTACACCAGGTTGGCCTGAAATTTATACAGCTTTGCTTGCTAAGACATGATTTATTTTTTGTTTTTGTTGTTCTTTTTTTTTTTTTTCTTTTTCTTTTTTGGTTTTTCGAGACAGGGTTTCTCTGTAACTTTGGAGTCTGTCCTGGCATTAGCTCAAAGTAGACCAGGCTGGCCTCGAACTCACATAGATCCGCCTGCCTCTGCCTCCCAAGTGCTGGGATTAAAGGCATACGCCACCACCACCCGGCCATTGTTTTTGTTTTTCGAGACAGGATTTCTCTGTAGCTTTGGAGCCTGTCCTGGAATTTGCTTTGTAGACCAGGCTGGCCTTGAACTCACAGAGAACTGCCTGTCTCTGCCTCCTCAGTGACAGGAATATTTTCTAACACGAGCTCTCTGCCGACACAAAATAATCCCAATCAAGCCAAATCAGACCAGATTAAAAGATATCCAGGTTTAATTAAACACCTGCGCTACTGGTGGGGGGGGGGCTGAAGGGATCAGGTAGTCGCCAACGTGACCACCAGAGAGGAAAAGGGAAAACCACACTTATCTTTTGGGGAGCAGTTTAAATAGCCTGTGGGAGTGGTCTTGACCTTTCCAGGGGAGGGGTCAAGGTTTGGCAGGCCATCTTGACCCTCCTTGGGGAGAGGTCAAGGTTCGAGGGGCACAGGCGAGGGGACTCCAAAGATGGAGGCCGGAGGCTGGGATTTACACTCATTGCTGGGATTAAAGGCATGTGCCACCACTGCCTGGCATGACTGATTTTCCCCACCCCTACCCAGACATGGTGTTTCTGTGTGATACCCCTAGCTGTCCCGGAATTGAATTTACAGAGATCTGCCTGTATACCTCCTGAGGGCTGGGATTAAAGGCTTTTACCACTATGCCTGGTTGACATAATTTATTTGTTTGTTTGTTTCTTCAAGGCAGGGTTTCTCTGTAGTTTTGGAGCCTGTCCTGGAACTCACTCAGTTGACCAGGCTGCCCTTGAACTCACTCACAGAGGTCAGCCTGCCTCTGCCTCCTGAGCGCTGGGATTAAAGGTGTGCGCCACCACCGTCCAGGTCCTTCTTCTCAATAAACTCCACACTCAAGCTCGTTCTGCATAGCATATTCTGTCACCCTGACCCGCCAAGGTCTCACTCGTGCATTATCTTAGCAACCACAGTCCAGCCACCACGATTTTTTTTTTTTTTTTGGTTTTTCGAGACAGGGTTTCGCTGTAGTTTTAGAGCCTGTCCTGGACCTAGCTCTTGTAGACCAGGCTGGTCTTGAACTCACAGAGATCCGCCTGCCTCTGCCTCCCAAGTGCTGGGATTAAAGGCGTGCTCCACCACCGCCCGGCCCCAACACGATTTTTAATAGGAATAAAACGGACATAATTTTAGGCTACTAGTAGAGGAACGAGCAGCTGAATTACAGCACATTCATACTGGGTTCAAATGTGTGATAAACGTCCAGAACAACAGACTGGGTTGTGGTAGTACAGACCTGTAGTTCTAGCACTTGAGAGGTGGTGACAGGCCATCTGCCATACAGGAAGTTGGAGTCCAGCCTGTGATTCAGGAGACCTTGTTGCAACAGTCCAAACAAGAATAAAACCCTAACTAATTAGGTAAGAAAGTAAATAAACAAATAATAAAAAGCAAGCCGAATATACTCAACCACATTAAAATACATAAAAAGCCTGGCCATGGTGGCCCAGCACTTGGGAGGCAGAGATGGGAGGATCTCTGTGAGTTCGAGGCCAACCTGGTCTACAGTAGAGTGAGCTCTAGGACATCCAGAGCTGTTAAACAGAGAAACCCTGTCTCGAAAGAAAAAGCAAACAAACAAAACAAGACACACACACACACACACACACACACACACAAAGCCCCCAACCCTGCATTTCTTTTTTTGTATATACACCCCCTTAAAAGCCATCTGGAAGCAGCTAGGCAGTGGTGGCACACGCCTTTAATCCCAGCACGTGGGAGGCAGAGGTAGGTCATCTCTGTGAGTTTGAAGTTAGCCTGATCTACAGAGTGAGCTCCAGGACAAGCTCCAAAGCTACAGGGAGAAACCCTGCCTCGTCCCCTCCCCCCAAATAAAATCTGGAAGGATAATTCCACAATTATTCATTGTGGTTAACCCTAGGGAATGGAAATGGAATGACAGAAAGGGGTATTTGTTTTTCAATTTGAATAGGTCTATATAATTGCAATGAAAAAGACAGTAAACATTCATTAATGGTTATCTTAAAAACACAGGTTTTGCTTATTTTTCCAGACAGGGTTTCTCTGTGTAGCCCTAGCTGTCCTGGAATTTGATTTGTAGACCAGGCTGGCCCGGACTCAGGCATCCACCTTCTTCTGCCTCCCAAGTGCTCGGATTAAAGGCTTGCAACACCATTTTAAGGCCAGCATAAAATACATTATAAAAAAGAGAACTACTTAAAAAGCAAAATCAATCCTTGATTCTGATACGGTCTTGATTAGGTTTGCTTTCTCTGCCAGAGAAAGAATTAAAGGCAGGAAGAATCTGAAGTGCATCGTGTAGCAGCAGAGAACTCGAGCTCTGAGGCAGGATCAGCAGCGGGAAGGTGTGTACGGGGGTTGGAAGCATACACAGGCAGAGCGAGACTCAAAGGGAAGAGACCTGTGTGGAGCTGGAAAAGCCAGCCTCTTCTCCAGGGCTGGGGTTAGAAGTCTCAAGTTTTCCTCCCCTAGTTTAGGGTTGGTCAGTTCGAAGAAAGGACAGTTGATTGGCCAGCCTTGAACTTGTTGAACCTGTCTGTCAGCAGAAGTCCTGCTCTGGAGGGAGACAAAAGCCTACAAGGCCTTTCTGTAAAGTTAGGAGCTTAAGGAAGAAGCTGGCCATGTTATTTTGCCTTGACCCCTCTCCCTGTCTGTTTGCCTAAGAGGGAGTCTGCGAAACTTCTAGTCCCTAAATTTCATGTGTTTATATTTAGACAAGATACCTGAAATATTACAAGTGTGTTAATTTACATTAGTGATACTTTAGTCTCTGCATGAGCTGCATTTCTTTTATTTATTTGTTTATTTTTGGTTTTTTGAGACAGAGTTTCTCTGTGTAGCCCCGGCTGTCCTAGAACTTGCTACTGAAGACCAGGCTGGCCTTGAACGCAGAAATCCGCCTGCCTGCTTCTGCCCCTGGAGTGCTGAGATTAACGGCATGGACCACCAAAGTCACTAAGACCCGGAATTTAAATAAGATCCAGAATCTAGGAAACAATGAAGTAGTTAACTTTGACTCCCCCTCCCCCTTGCTCAAATAGCATCCTCCTGCTCCTGGACTGGAAGCTTTCTCATTTTGAATGGCAAAATTCTGTTCACACGTGTTTTTCTTTTCCCCAGTCTCTCTCTCAGGTTGTTTACACAGACAATTCTTCCAAGTTTCAGGATGTTCTCTTGTAGTTGTAAAGTGAAATAAACCCCATTCACATATTGATGCTGTTTTTTTCCTTCCAGATTTAGGGTTTTGTTAATAATTGGCTCATGTGTATTATATATAGCTGGTCTTCCCAACTGGACCATCTCTGCAGTAAAGAGAATCTGGGAGCAGGGGTACCACCACTTACGTTCCTCCCCATAATCATTACATTTGCTAGCTATGTTGAGACAAAAAGATTAGGGATGCTCTCAAATAGCACCCAATGCTGAGAGATGTTTGTCGGGGTGCAGTTTTAACACTAATTCCCAGCCAAAGTCTCGCATTAAGGCTCCTGTATTTCTTAAAATTCAAATGCCTTCCTCGGGAATGATGAAGATGACATGCGTGTTCTCAGTTCTGCACACTCCTACACTTTAAGAAAGATGCTCTTTGGAGTTACTGACTTGGGCGCCCTTTGGTTCCCAAATGACTTTGGAGATGTATCAATAAGAGGTATAAAAAGCATGGCCGACTAAGTGACAAGTAGAGAAGCAGTCTCCTTAACGACCCGTCCACTCTGCTTTCGGCTCCCGAAGCTCTAGGGGAAAAGGATGAACTAAGACCAAGCATTCCAGCAAATCATATCCTGAGATTCTGCCTGTTACAGGTCTACGGGGAAGCGGAGGGCAGAGAAAAGCGAAGGGAGTCGCCATTTTTTAGGGTAGGCTGCGTAGGCTGTCCGCACAGGGCACGCGTGCAGAAGACGAGAAGACGTGGAAGCATTGGATGCCATGAGCCCGCTACAAAAGGGTAGCGCGCCTGCGCTCGGGAGACCGCGCTGGAAGGGGGGGCGGGGCGAGGAGAGGGTGCGCGTGCGCAGTGTGAGCCCGCCAAGCACCTGGAGAGGTGAGGGGCGAGGTAGAAAGGCACGGGGTAGGAGAGCGCTTGCGCAAGAGCGCGGCGGTGCGGGAAGTGCGTGTGTATGTGTGTGGGGGTCGGGAACGCGCTCGCGGAGGCGGGACTAGAGCGGATCTCGCGAGATCTCCTGCGGCCATATATGCGTGCAACGAGCCCGCGTCCTTTCCCTGGCGTGATTCCGTCCTGCGTGCCTGTTCTTAGGAGCAGCAGGTAGTGCCCTCCGTCCGATTTCTCTGCCACCGAAGAACGCGCCTCCACCTCATGGAAGACTCGATGGACATGGACATGAGCCCTCTAAGGCCTCAGAACTACCTTTTCGGTAACTGCCTGGCCGGGAGGGCCCGGGCATGGCCTGGTGGGGGGGGCGGGAGGCCCGCCTAGGCCTGGCGTGAGGTGAACGCGGCGTGGGTGGAAGCCGGAGGGCTAGGAGGGACGGCCGGGGCCTCAGGAGGTCGCCGGCGGGCGGGGAAAGTCGAGGCCCGGAGGCTGGGAGCGACCGAAACATGGGGCGGGAGAGGCCCAGCCTCGGGCGTTGAGAGCTCGGTGGGCCGAGAGGGCGGACTTGGCTGCGGCGTTGAGCACGGGCTGCGGCGACACTTTCACCCGGAGCGCGAAGAAGTATTTCGCGCCAGGTGTCCGTTTTTTCAGTGATGGGCCCGGGCGGGTGGCCGAGGAGGATGGTGCTTCCAGAGTGAGTGAGGCCTGCGTCGCAGTGTTGAGACGGCACATGGGCGGGCAGTCGGCTGGGCATTCCAGGGGCCGCGGCTCCCACAGCGGGGAGCATCCGAGGGGTTCGGCCTGTAAGAAGGCCGCGGCCGAGCAGGCGCCCTCCGGCGGAGGGGGCCGCAACCCCTGAGAACACGTGGTTGCCACGTGGTTGGGGGGGTAGGGAGGGGGTGTGGGCTTTACATCCGGGCTCTCTCGGTGGTGTCTGGTCAACCCTGTGGCCTTAGGTCCTGTAGCTTAGTCGAGAATGCTGGGCGGGAAATGCTTAAGTGGCTGGTGGCGTCCCGGTATTTGAAGGTCTTTGTTAGGATCTTTCAGCGTCCAAGGTGATGGTAGTGATTTTAGAGACCCTTTCCTGCCTCTGCGGTAGGAGGAGTCAGCAGCACGCTGCAGATGACTGACTGGGCTAACGTGTAAGAGGGCCACTATCTTTTCTACATCTGGTGTTTTCTTGGGGGACCAGGGAGAGAGAAGTGCTACGATCCTGGGCTTCTAGGATCGCACCTAAACCCTGCTACCGCACACTTAGTGAATACATCAGTTTTAAAGAATCATAGTTTGGTTTTAAGATTTTAGCTTATTAGTTGTGCTGAGGTCTGTTAAGAGCAGTAAACAGGCTGTAACTGGTGTTTAGAGGAATCAGCCATTTTTTAAAATCCTCCACTTGAAAGGGTACGTCTAATACATGCTTATTGTACACCAAGGGTTTATACCTAGTTCTGGATAGAGACACAAAAGCTGTTCCTACTGGTGATGTGTAACCACTCTTGATTTGTAATTTCCTTCGGAACATAGGTGAATTGGGTTTCAAAATAGTAGTAGCTTCAGGCATTATGTAAATGACCAGTTTTAGGTCAATGAAATCTGTGAGAATGGCAATAGTGCCTCATTGGCTGATATTATGAGAAAATAGAATTTTTATGGACTTCATTTGTGTAAAGCATGGATTCCACGGAGAACTTTAGTTGAAAACTAGGTGAGTTGGTGGTTTTAGGTTATGATGTTCATCTCCTTGATAGGCTCGTTTTTTTTCTTTACAGGTTGTGAACTAAAAGCCGACAAAGATTATCACTTTAAGGTGGATAATGATGAGAATGAGCACCAGTTATCACTAAGAACGGTACTTGAACTTTGAAACTACTTAACCATTACAAAAATTCAGCCACTTGGTTCTTAACTGATGTCATTTGTACTTATTATTGGAAAAAATAGAATTATTATGATTTAGTATTTTCTGTACCTCAAATACGTGCACTCGACATCTTTGCCCGATTAAAATTTTTCGTAGTCAGTTACTGTTAAAATTGCCTAGTAAGGCTATGCAGGAATGTGAACTTTTAAGTTTGCCAGGTTTACTGCTGATTGGTATTAGAAACATAATGTTCATGTCTATTAAATGAGATGCTTGGATTTTCATCGGTAGTGGGGACAGAAATTTTGAGGGGTGTTCATTAAAAAAAACCTGGGGCTTGAAGTATCTGTTTGTTCACAGGTTAGTTTAGGTGCTGGGGCAAAAGACGAATTGCACATCGTAGAGGCGGAAGCAATGAACTATGAAGGCAGTCCGATTAAAGTAACACTGGCAACTTTGAAAATGTCTGTACAGCCAACAGTAAGTATATTTCTAAACATTGAATTTCATGTTGGTCTCTTAGACTAATTTAGAATACACAGGATATTTCAACGAAAAGCTACGTTTTCTGTGACAGATTATTTCTGCTGCTTTTAAATAGGTTTACTTATGTATAACTGTGCTGGTGATACTTTGTGTAAAACATTTTTGACAATGTTTAATTGAAAATTGCTCATTTTTAGGTTTCTCTTGGGGGATTTGAAATAACACCACCTGTGGTCTTAAGATTGAAGTGTGGTTCAGGGCCTGTGCACATTAGTGGACAGCACCTAGTAGGTATGTCTTTTTTTATATCTGCTGTGGTATTTCTTAGTTTCTGATTAGAACTGGCATTTTTTAAAGCACTTAATTTGACCATGGCATACATGTCCAGGTCAAACAAGATCATTTACCTTGGAGTCTATTAACCACCACATGGGTCCTGGGGCTCTATCATGCTATCTCCACAGATCTCCAGTTCAGCATGCTATAGTTGTCTTTATTTATTTATTTATTTATGTACATATGTATTATGTTCTGGCACCAAATCTCATAGATTGTGAGCTAGATGTGGTTGCTGGGAGCTGAACTCAGGACCCCTGGAAGAGCAGCCAGTGCTCTTAATCTCTGAGCCATCTCTCCAGCCCCATGTTCTAATTGTCTTATGCTGAAATGGGATTCTGCTAATCTGTATTTAGAAATGTCTGATTTTTACTAAAACTGCAGAGAGCCTTTCTATTTTAAAGTTTCTGATACTTTACTGGAAATTTTAAAAAAATACCATATGTTATCCACTCTTTAAGTCCTCAACAGTCTATCTAATTTTTAGCTGTAGAGGAAGATGCAGAGTCAGAAGATGAAGATGAGGAAGATGTAAAGCTGTTGAGTATGTCTGGGAAGCGGTCTGCTCCCGGAGGTGGCAACAAGGTTCCACAGGTAAAAATGTATTTTTTTTAAATTAGAAATGAAGTTTTCTGACTTTCATTAAGGAATGACTTGCTCATATTTATTTTTCTTTAAGAAAAAAGTAAAACTTGATGAGGATGATGATGAAGATGATGAGGATGATGAGGATGATGAAGAGTAAGTATAAGTAGTGTGATTTTAGAAACTATTACATATACCACGAAGGGTGTAGGAAAATTTGGTCAGTGGGCCCTGTGATTCAATGAGTAATGATTGAAAGTAAAGATTTTTATTACCTATAAAGGATTTTGAGCTGATTATTTGTGGTGGTAAATTGGTTTGTTTCTTTAAGATGGCTAAATTAGATTTCATGTGTTCTTTATGGTCAGGTTGTGTCAGAAAACAGATAAGAAATAAAATTGACATGACAATTGATAATCTTGAGTATCTTGTGGGATTGGTCATGTATTTCAAGGGCATATTATGTATGAGGATAAAGGTAGAAAGTAAACTTGTTCATGATGTATCTGGTCACATGGGACGATACTGCCTAGTGATGACTTTCTTAAGGATGAAATCCTTGTAATGAATCATTTTTAGATAATGCATGATGACAATTACCAAATACTGTGTATGAGATTACTTGGTTAAGGAGAGCTGAAATGATAATTGGCATCTTTCTAATTAGAGAAAGCAATTCGACATTTGAGTTCTTTCAGTTTTTTCAAAACACGGCTTTTCTGGAGCTTTGGAGTCTACTGGACTCAGGCTGGCCTCAAACTCAGATGGACACCACCACCAGGCCACTTTGGGGTCTAAAGCCAGTTTTTTTTCAAGACAGGGTTTCTCTGGAGCTTTTGAAGTCTGTCTTTTGTTGACCAGGCTGGCCTCGAACTCAACAGAGATCCTGCCTCTGCCTCGTGAGTGCTGGGATTAAAGGCGTGTGCCACCACCGCCCGGTTAAAGCCAGTTTTATACTAAAAATTTTGCTGAATTTTACCAAAAGCATTGGCTTTACATGTGGCTTTGAGATCATGGTAAAAATGCTAACAATATTCTCCACTACTAAAAAGGTAATTACTGCATAAAGTTCTTGCTTTTTCAATTTAACTGTGACCACACTTAGAACTTCTGGATTAAAACACAGATAGGAATAATTAAACTTTGCACTTACATGTTACTTAAAGGCTACTTACCAAGTAATGTGATTCAGCATTATAAAAAACATACTGTGACTAAACATTTTATACTTACTATTCCTCCTAAAGCAAGTGCCATGTGGAGCATAATCTCAGTGAGAAGCAGCTCCTTTTGAGATTTTGAATAACACTCAAGTAGTTGGAGGTGGATTGTTCTGTTAATTGCAATCTGGCATCTTAATTCTAATGGCACATACATCTTTAGGAAGAGCCAATAAATAAGCCTTGCCAAACACTGCACACACATTGGAATGAAGTGTAAAAGAAGGAAAAGCTTTGATTGTCTCAATGAGAAGCATTAAGACAATAAATTTTTTACTGTATGTTTATTTTCCCTGCCACAGAGACAGGGTTTTAGTGGTATATAGCCCTGGCTATCCTGAGGCTAATTCAGTAGATTGGCGTGGCCATGAACTCAGATCCATCAGCCTTTGCTTCCAGGGTACTGGGATTATAGTTGTGCACCACCACTGCCTGACTCTTAATCCAGTATTCCTTAAGTATTAGTTAGCTGCAAGTGGATTTTATATATTGGCTTTTTCAAAGTACATAACAGAATCCTGATCCTTCATGACTGGTTTCACAGATAGTGACAGTGATGGCCTGGGAAATGCTGTTGCTGTGGACATTGGTCACTGCAGTATTCGGGAGTTCTTACTAAATTACCTCAGTTCAACATGTTTGGATTGCATTCCCTAGATGATTATATTGAGATATTTTTAATACTTGTACAGTTAACAAGCATTTTTGCTCTTATAAGGGGCTTTCAAGTAAGTTAATTTTTAAAAGGCCTAGCTTTATTTAAGAAGCTTAAACTTAAAATCTATTTGCAAGTTTTGTAGCTTATTTCCTTATCAAGACCAAGTGTGAGATTTTTAGTTTTTCTACCTTAGATTTCTTGTACATCTGAATTAGAATAAATAATTACAAATTTGTATGGTCTGGGGAGTGCTGTCATTTTAGCAGTATTAACTACTGATTTATTTATTGAGAAAAGCTATTTACTACTAACAGCAAAACCGAACTACTTAGTAAAATGCTGTATTGTTTTGAGTAGTTGGTTTTTTTTTTTGCCTTTTTTCTTTTAGTACTTTGTATTTCATCTGCTTCTGTTTCATTTATATGTAATTGTGAAACTGTCAGATCCCCTAAATTGGAAATTATAAGACAGTTATGAGCTGCTATGTGGGTGCTGGGAATTGAACCCGGGTTCTCTGGAAGAGCAGTCAGTGCTCTTATAGCACTCCAGACATCCTGATTTTGCTTTAAGTGGCTGTTTTGTTAGTTCTAAATATTTGGTTTTTCCAGAGACGGTTTCTTTGTAGTCATGTCCATTATGGAACTCAATTTTGTAGGCTAGGCTGACTTCAACTGCGATATCCGCCTTCCTCTATCTCCTGAACTTTGCAGTAAAGGGGTGTGCCACTACTACAACCTAAATACACGGTTAATCCTTTTAAATACTGGTGATGTTTTGGCTTGTCTATTGGAAATGTGCTACAGTGTCTGGTGCTACAGTGTCTGAAGGTGTTTTTTTTTGTCAAATTGACCGAACATTTAAGTTCTAAATGTTTTATTTCACTTATAGTGATGACGATGATGATTTCGATGATGAGGAAGCTGAAGAAAAACTTCCAGTGAAGAAAGTAAGTATATACATACCAAGATTGGCAAAAAATATTACGGGATTTCTTAGCGCTCATGGGGAGGGAAAATAGCTTAGTTGATTTCATATATTAAAAATTGCTTGAGCTAAATAGACTAGAAACTTCTCAAAGTGAGAAATTTTATTTTCCCTGTTTTCCTGTTAAGTTTATTGATTATAATGGCTTAACTCTGGCATAGTGATTACTTAAGGTCATTCTTTAATTGCAGTCTGTACGAGATACCCCAGCCAAAAATGCACAAAAATCAAACCAAAATGGAAAAGACTTAAAACCATCAACACCAAGATCAAAGGTAAGTACCCAAGTAACAAAATAGGCAAGACAGCACTGATCTAGTTACAGAAAGTAGTAAATTCTGTGTAAAGAATCTGTTCTGCCTAAAATTTGGTAGGTGTTTGAGGAACAGTGCTTTGTAGTGCAGTTTATTAAAATACTTAGATCTGGGATGAGCTCTAAGCATCAGTAGTTAACTTCATTATGTAGACCTACTGAATTCTGAGCTTTTGAGTTATTTTGAGGTGTGTTTTATATTTATGTGTAGTGTTGTCAGAAAAAGAAACCAGATATTATTGGGAATGATGTGAGGTGATATGTGGTTTCTGGGAATTGAACTCTAGGACCTGGAAGAGCAGCCAGTGCTCACACCAATGAGCCATCTCTCAAGCCCCTTTTTTCTTCATAATGATACACACATGCCCACTGCGTTCCTGTAGAATTCTGAGTAACAGAAGTTGAGAGGTTTGTCAGCCCTCCCCACCCCCAGCCAGGTGGTAGTGGCACTCAGGAGGAAGGACAGGCAGGGCTGTTTAAAAGATGATAGCAGGTTTGGGGGCTGGAGATGGCTCAGTGGTCTAGAGGACCAGGGTTCAATTCTCAGTACCCACATGGCAGCTTACAGCTGTCTAACTTTAATTCAAGGGTATCCAACATCCTCATGCAAGCAAAACACCAATGCATATAAATGCACTTTGGTTTTCTGAGAGCCAGCTCTAGCCCAGACTGGGTTTCTTAATTAATGCCTCAACATTTTAAAGAATGAGATTAAAGGTGTGAAATAGCCTGGCTAGAAACAACCACAAAAATGTATGAAGTTACATAAAAAAGTTTATATTAGCAACTTCTCTATACTGTCTATAAAGGATTATAAGAATTGAAAATTATTACTTGAAGTTTTTAAATCATACCTTTTAAAACCTTTTTCCAGGGTCAAGAGTCCTTCAAAAAACAGGAAAAAACCCCTAAAACACCAAAAGGACCTAGTTCTGTAGAAGACATTAAGGCAAAAATGCAAGCAAGTATAGAAAAAGTAAGTAAAAATTACCTTTGAATGGATTGGTCTTTTTCCCACTATATGGGGAATGGCATAAACTTGCACATAAAAACTGTTTACTGTGATAAAAGGACAAGGATGCACGCTGACACGATGAGAGCATTGCCTTTTCTGGGCTTATGCTGTAGAACCAGCAGAGGGCGTTTGGATTTTCAGTAAACATCTTAGAAAAAGTAAGGCTAAAAATTTGTGAGATAACTAAGAAAAAAACAGGATCACCTTTAAGCACTTCACAGCAATTTGAATAATTTCTCTGCCTTGTATCAAAACTTATGTCCGTGATGTGGAATTTGTACGGCTAAATAGGCTTAGATCTGGTCTTAAACAGTAAAATTCATCTTGTGCTGTTTGGCTGCTATTACAATTTAAGGGACCTGGGGTGTGTAGAAAATTGAAAAAATGAATTCAAATGTTTTTGACTAATTAATTCTAATATGCTAGTTATTGGGAATAAATGTGGAATGATAGGAAAATTGCCCTCCTTTTTCCATGTTTTTCCTGTCCTATAGGCCTAACATGGTTTCAGAAGATTTTCTTCCTTTGTGCATCCACCAGTGGATTGGAAATTAGCACTTTAGTGCCAGCACATGTAATATGTACACTGTAAAATTTAGCTTTCCTGGTGTCACAACTGATTAATTTTTATCCCTTGCATACACTGCTAAAATGGTGCCCCTCCCCCCCATTTTAATGTGGTCCTATCTCCTTGGTTTAATTGCAGGCGCATTGAACATTCCTGGGCACTACTGGTAAATTAAGCCCAAAGCTGGGGAAAGAGGAAAAGGAGAAACAAATATAGTCCATACTGAGTACCATCAACAATCCAGACTGAAGTCTTCTATTTAATCTCAATCCCCTTTCCTGATTGGCCATCCATTCACCCTTGCACGCTGGAAGCAATCTCTTGTTTTCCTAAAGCA